>JAEOAE010002151.1:0-123110 GCA_036365155.1 Meriones psammophilus
ACAACCCAGGTGCCACTCAGTTGAGGAATGGATACAGAAATTGTGATACATTTACACAAGGGAACACTACTCAGCATTTAAAAGTAAGGAAATCATGAAATTGGCAGGCAAATGGTGGGATCTATAAAGATCACCCTGGTGAGGTATCCCAGTAGCATGAAGGAACACACAGGGTATATACTCTCTCATAAGTGGGTATTAGACATATAATACAGGATAAACGTGCTAATATCTGTACACCCCTAAGAATCTAATCATGAAAAAGAAATATGTCCTTGGATGAAGTAAATTATTTACCATTTTCACTTATAATGTAATGAGGAGGTCACCAATTGTGGTTGTGTTCTATAATTAGAAACAATGGAGTAGTTATTGAAGTTTGTTGCATGTGTTTCAACCCAATCACAGAAGTTTATTGATCACTATTCTGTTATTTCTTTCGTGGCTACTATTGATATAATGCATTTTCACTTGTGATAGGTATTTTTCTGATGCAAAGAATTGAATAGATTATGGTCAGCTTGGTCCACACAGTGAGCTCTCTTTTGTGTTTGTTCATTCATTTATTTGTTTGTTTAGACAGAATTTCTTGTAGTAGTCTTGGCTGTTCTAGACTTACTTTGTAGACCACAAGCATGTCTCAAATTCAAGTCTCTTCTTTCCTGAGTGCTGGGATTACAGGTGTGTGCCACCATGCCCAGCTCCAAAGACTGAGTTCTAAAACAGGCATGGCTATGTAGAAATATCATGTATTTAAATGATCCCAAAATGTACTCTGTATCTCAAATTATAGGGTTTTTTCCCCTCAGGGATAGTGTCCACAGAGCTGGGTCCTGGTACTGTTCCTGGTTCCTGGTCCTGGTCCTCAGAGCCTAACTCTTGGCCCAGCTGGCCCCAAAATTCTGCTGTCAAGCACTGGCCCTGTTTGGCTTTTTTTCTGGGACTCTATTCCCAGTAGACCCCCGCACCAACTACACACCTGGCAGCATCTTCTCTAGATGGATGCACATGCCCAACTCTCGCAGGAAACTCTCGGCAAAACAGGCTCCATACCCCTTGGATAAGCCACCCACTGTGGGCAGGCTGGGAGGCCCCCATCTCTGAATACATCACTTAAGTTGAGTAAGCAACACGTTTTTAATAATAATAATATGAAACCAACAAGCAATAATACAAGAGTGAAAACAGCAATTTAAAAAATAAAAAATTATGGGAATCTTTCTCTAAAGGGAGCAGGCGCTGGGTGCAGGTCAGCCGCAATTGTAAACAACTATATGTCTACTTGGGCTTAAAGGATAGGGATTGGGTGCCCCCAAGTTCATTACAGTGGAGAGAAACATTAGCTCATCCGCTAAGTCCACAAGGGCTCAGCGTCCTCTGATGCTAAAGCCAGAGTTTGCACTGGTCCAGCTTCTGGCAAGACTGGGGACAATGCAGCCATGGATCCAGGAGCTCAGCATCCTCTTGGGGCTTAGCATCTGCCCCCAAAGCCAGGCTCCGTTTCTCCTGTGCCACCAAGGTGTCTTGCGTGGGCAGCTCTGCAGTTGATGCCCCAAGTAGCCCCGGATCTGAGCAAAGAAAGGGGTGAGCCGTCATCTGGGATAAGGGAGCAGCCTGAAGGCACGCAGAATGGGGTGAGCTAACCCAAGATGGCCTCTCCATGCCAGGGAAGGCACAGTCCCCTCTCCTACCCGCAGGACAGTCGATTTGACAGGCTTCCTCCTGAAGCCAGAGCTTCAGGACACTTCCCATGTGGGACACGGGGTTGGAATCAGCTGCTGCCTCACCAGGCGCCTCCCCCGGGTCCTCATCCTCCTCCTAATCCTCCTCTTCCTTCTCGAGCTTCAGCTTATCCTAGGCTTATCCATTGCCCGGAGGATCTCCCCAGATTGGCAGTCCAACTCTGCAGTGGGCACATGGATCCTGGCATAGTCCAGCAGACGCTCACAATGGCCAGGTCCGGGCCCCAGAGAAATCCTGGGGGAATTTCTGCAGCCACTGGGACAAGAACTCCAGAAGATGGCACTGTGGGTGAGAGCAGGGCAGAGGACACGCTGTCGGGAGCCTGGCCTCTCTTTGAACTGCGGGGCATTGGTATCCCAGGCCTTTCCTTTTTGTCCCTCCCTCTGCTGCTCAAAACCCAGGAGCCCAGTGGGAAACCTCTGTCCTCTACTAGCAGGTGAGGTCGTGGTGACAGTCCCTAGGGAGAGAACCCCAAAGGTGAGGCTCCTGGCCAAAACTGACCCTCCACCCTCACCTCAAACGCCCCTTCCTGCTCACCTCCCCCTCCACCGCAAGCCTACTCATGTCTTTGTCTGCTTTTCCGCCTGAAGGATCTATACCTGTGACAGTCCACAGGGGTGTTACCCCTAAGGCCCCATGTCCCCAAGTCACCCAGACATGTAGAAGGAACTATTAGAATCTTCCCAGGGATGGTTTTGGGGGTGCTAGGGGTTCCATCCATAACAAACACCTCAAATGGGGTCCAGAATCCTTTACAAAAACAGGGAAAGGTTGCTCAGGGCATGAGAAAGGGTGGTGTGTGACATTCCTTGGGGAAGGTGAATGGCACCTTTTAGAGCCCCACACCTGCCCCAATCGCCCATGTTTGGCCATGTCACTTTAAGGGGTCTTGCCTGGGACTCAGGCTGCTGGGACTCACAAGTCCGGTTCTATGAGGGCACAGGGCACTGGCCTTGGGAAACAGCAGGAGAAGATCTGAGAGCTGGCTAGATCCCTGGTGGAACCACTCTCCTGCCTTTTCAGCATCAGGTCCAGAACCAAGCAGATGGTGGCAATCTTTGGATAAAGGGCCAGAAGGTGGGCAAATAGGGAATCATCTGCTCCACATACTCCATGCGATCATTGCTGAGCATGAGGATGCCATGAAGGAAGGCTCACTACCATTCGCTATGAGGAAGGACCAGGGCAGGAGGGAGGCCTTAAGTGTGCAAACATCGAGGGGCACCAATGACCTCTTTCCCTACACCTAAGCGGGAAGCAGGCATGAAAAGCATTCCTCAGTGTCCCAATAGGAACACTCTTCCAGGCTGCGACTGCAGTGGATGGGGGGTGGGGTGGACCAGAAAGCTTCCCTGCTGCAGGACAGCCCTGGTTACCTTGGTCTTCCAGTGGGGAACAGGCCAGATATGTGTCAGGGAGCGCACCACATGTCTCCAGCAGCGGCACAGGCAACCACCGCTGTCTTCTCTGAGACCTGAGCCCGTGGAGGTCTGGAAGCAGAACAGACTCATCTCTCCAGCTCCTCTGGACCGCTGGTCTGTCCAGGCTGCTGTTGCTGCTGCTGGCCTCCTGTTACCTGGCAACCAGGGTTCCAGTTCCATCTGGAACCGGGCTGAGGAAGCATGGTCACTTTCCTGGAGTCACCCTGCCAGAGCCTCCCCTTCATGGTTCTCCCTGGAGGCCACCAGCCCTGGGCAGGCTCTGCTGATTAAACCATCAACAGTTCCAGAGAGAAATGATGGAGAAGTTGCCTCCCGTCACCACTAGAGGGCATAGAGTCACATGAGAGGGTGCAGGATGAAAGAACAGCAGCAGCATAGAGGGATGGCTACCATTCTTCTTTAATCTTTTATTATTATTATTATTATTATTATTATTATCATCATCATCATCATCATCATCATCATCATCATCATCATCATTTCTTTCTTCCCCCTAGTATACTGAAAACAAATTCACCTTCTTTCATTTCACCTACTGAACTAAAATATTCTCATTTCTCAGCCTTTGAATATGTATGTTCTTCTATCTTTTCTGGGGTGTTAGGTACCTCTTGCTTTCCTTTAGGTTTCATAGTGGAATTTATAGTGATGTACACATTTCTATGCATAGTCTATGGGTTTGTTTATGGTGGATTACACCACAAGACTGTAAGCTTATAGAGAAAGAATGGTGTTTTACATCAATCATTTTTTTGTGTTCAGGACTTAGCAGAGTATTAAACCTAATTCACAATATCTATCTGTGGAAGGACAAATAACCTTTTAAAAAGTAAATTCCTTTAACAAAGTCTTCATAATCTGATAGTAATACAGAATTCCCACCTAAAGGATGGGAGCATGTAGCATTTTATTTGTTAATGCTAGCCATTGTGCCATCTGTAAAAAACTTCCAGGAGTCTATTTATCTTGTTCTGTTACTGCTGTTACTAGGACAGCCTACTCTTTGCCCGCTGCCTTCTATGTGTTCTCTTTAATTTATCCCATAACAAGTTACTTCCTTTAAGCTTTAGTGAGATTTAGCATCTGGCTTCATTATATCCAAAGACTATCTGTTTCTGCCTGTTTTGTACAGAAGGTAGGAATACAACTCAGAGGTAGAACATTTGTTTCACTTATAGGAGGTAAGGAAGGAGGAGGAAGGAGGAGAAAAAGAACAGGAGAAGGGAAACATTGCTTTTGCTATGCAGATGCACTTCCTTCAATACAAGGGTTAACAGTCTTCTGTCTCTGCATTCCAAATAAGGTAGAAATTCCACATACAGCAACAGTGATACTTATTTGGTGTTAGTTTTTAACCTGGTCCTTCTCCTGACATTTACCTGCTTTATATGTATTTGGTTTTATGTATATGTTCATTTTCTGGGATGAATCAATTTTTTCATTAGGTTTTATGAGAAGTCATATCCTCAGAAAGTGTCCTGAGCTTTGAATCCTACCATACTTATCCCTAGGAGATCATATCTGCAAAGGTGATTATGTCCTCTGTACATCATTTGATGTTATGACTTCAGGATGCATCTTGAACCTTGTTTTCAAGAGAATGTTGTAAACAAGCCTTAAGTTTAGCAGGCATTTTGTGCCTCATGAAAAAAATTTCATCATAAAATGCCCTGTCTGAAAAAAGAGCATCTGAGATCATTGTACAATGCACTCAGTTATTTTCATTTTAGTCGTTAACATTATTAGTACTATTTATTGTTTTTCATTACTTTGTTAGAGAGCCAAAATATGATGACCCTGGTGTAAGGGACTGTGTATATACTGTTAACTAAGAAAATAAAACCACACATTCAAAACAAGTAAAACCTCCAAATATTGATAAGAATTGATTCAGATTTAGTGCCCAAAACTAATTCAGTTGAAATGTGGGAAAACATTGAAACACCATTATTCAGCAAACGTTTAGAGTATATATGTAAATATGATGAAAGGAATGTACACATAAACACAACTTAAAAATTCTTGGCACATGGTATAGACTCACTCATATAGACATATAATATAGGATAAACCTATTAAAATCTGTACATCTAAAGAAACTAATCAAGAGGGAGGATCCTGACTAAAAACGCTCAATCCCTATCCTGTAAGGCAAAGAGGATGGACATCAGAAGAAGAAGAAAACAGGTAACAAGTTAGGAACCTGCCACAGAGGCCCTCTAAAAGGCTCTGCCCTGCAGACTATCAAAGCAGATGCTGAGACTTATGGCCAAGTGTTGGGCAGAGTACATGGAATCTTATGAAAGAAGTGGGAAATAGTATGATCTGGAGAGGACAGAAACTCCACAAGGAGAGCAACAGAATGAGAAAATTTAAACACCAGGGTCTTTCCAGAGACTCATACTCTAACCAAGTACCATGCATGGAGATAACCTAGAACCCCTGCACAGATGTAGCCCATGACAGTTAGTGTCCAAGTGGGTTACATAGTAATGGGAAGAGGGACTGCCTCTAACATAAACTGATTGGCCTGCTCTTTGATCTCAGGCCAGAGAGGAAGACAATGCAGCCACTCCTGATGAGACCTAACAGACTAAGATCAGAAGGAAGGAGAGGGGGACCTCCCTTATCAGTGGACTTGGGGAGGATCATTCGTGATGAAAGGGAAAAGTAGGTGGGATTAGGAGGGGAGGAAGGAGGGGTTTATGGTGGGGATACAAAGTGAATAAAGTGTACTTAATAAAGGTTTAAAAATTAAAAAAAATATTTAACACAAAAATTAAATAAATAATAATAATAATAAATTCTTGGGCACACATACAAAAAGTGGGACTTCATTAAGATTTTTTTTTCCTTTTTCTTTTCTTGACAGGAAATGATTGATGTTCCTCCCCTGCTTTTAATTCTGCTCAGTGTGAATTTACAAACATTGCACTTGAATGGAATTGCAAAAGGACCTTTGCTGCCTCACTTCTAAACCTTGAACCCCAAATGCATTCTAGCTATTTTTTTCACTGGTGATTAAGTAAAGCAACTCATTTTCTGGGGAAGGTGTAGATACCCAGACATGGTGAATTTCTCATCTTTACCCCTGCTTATTTTTGGGGAGCACATTGACAGAAGGTTCCCCACCCATTAAAACCACAATCATACATGTGCTTTCTAAGATTTTCTAACAAAATTTTTTTAGTTGCCAGTCTGAGACCTTGACTAAAAAAAGAATTGGCTTCATTCTCAGGTAACAATCTCATAAGTGCAGCCAGGCTAATATGTGACATGTCAAGGTGCTCAGGTGGGTATTCTTGGCACAATGCCAGTACACAGGCTCAGACCCAGGATCTCAGTGCAGCCAAGCCTTCCCAATTTGGGTTTGGTTCACTTTCTTGTTGAAGCCACCTATGGCCCCAAAAAAACAAGTTTGTGAGATTGGGGTGTAGCTCAGTTGATAAGAGGTGGAGCAGAAGGATCAGAAATTTAAGGTAATCTTACAAGTATTTAGTTTCAGGCCAGGCTTGGCTACAGGGGATCCTAACCAAATAATAATAACAGTTATAACCACAATACATTTCAGCTAAGAACATTTTTGGCACTCATTTTTCCAAGCCAGAGCTAACCTCAGGTCACCAACCTTCCTCAGAGAGGAAGCAAGGAGGCAAAAAGGTCCAGCCCAGCAAGATTTTCTGCACACAGACCCTCTCCAACCAAGCCTTCCCAGCCAACCATGTGGAAATGTTTGTTCCTACTGGTGACCAGAGGTGTCCCAGCTTGTAGTGCTGGGAGGATGGGGCAGGCAAAGTCACCATGGAGCACAGCTGTTTGGTCACTGGCCCACTGAGACCATCACAAACAAACAAAACCACAAAAGAACAACAATAAAAAAAATGTACTGTGTACAATGTGCACAAATAGACTGGAAGAAGAAGAAAATACCAAAACTCAGAACAGTTGCCTGTCTCTCTATGGGCCCCTATCCTGTTCCATTAGTGGTGGCCTACCCCAAATCAGTCTCCAGCCAACTACACCAGAGAGATTCAAATGGCAGCCTATCGTTTCATGAGACCAGAGACTGGAGCAACAACATACCTGTTGGTCAGAGTCCAGACCAGACCACGCTCTGCCAGGCCAGAGCAGAGCTAAGATATGCCAGACCAGAGACCAGAGAACAGTTGCAGAGGTGCCAAGCCTGGGGCTCCCTATACTATATCTATCCTTTGGCACCTCCTTACCACTGTCACCAGAGCCTGTAGCATGGCTCAAGTCTCACTGAAATGGGAAAGAATCAAGTCTAGGGGATAGAAGAATTTTGTACCATGTCCTCTTTATTCCCAGTAACAAAAAAACAGGCAACAACAGACGTGACAGCCAAACAAAAATACAAACATCCAGATCCCACTGCTTGCACAGCAGAAAAAAAAAAAAAAAAACAGAGCCAGACAACAGATCCCATCACTGATGCAGTGGAAAAACTGAAAGTTGGACATCAGTGAATCTGTGCTGCAGAGCTACCTGTATTGTTCTTATCCAAAGATCCAGGGATCACAGAAAATTGGGTACTCTACCACCTTTTACAGATAGGGACACATTCATCCCCTCTTAGATCAAGAGATCACAGAAAACTGAGTGCTAAACTCCTTTGCAGATGCACCCCTTCAAGGGGGTCTGGACCCCCTGTGGCCCACCTCTCTCTACAGCATCAGCTCTAATCTTTTTGACCACACTGATTACAGATTTTGCCTAAAGGCCCAAAAACAGAAACTAGAAAAACACAGAAACCAACAGCAGATAAACAGACATGGACAGAGTTCTCACTTACAGGTGGTACTCAGCTCCATGTGACGGAATGCTTGGGGTCTTGGTGATCCATTACAAAACCCAAATGTTATGTCCAGATCTTAGGGTCACCAAAGATCATCAGGAGCTTGACCACATATGCAAGAGCAGAAAAGTTTTATTTGCACTTAAGCTCAGTCTCTCCACCATCAATAGAGTGGATCAGAGAGGAGAGCCCCAAGCAGCCTCATGTCAGGGTTTTGATTTATTTGGATTTGAGAAAGAACAAGGAAGTTCCAATTTTATAGTTACAGGATTGGGTGACATTCAGCAAAGGTAAGATTTTACAAAGTGATCGGCTAGCTAACATAACTAACATTGAGGAGGTACCTATAGGCTTTAGGAACATTGGGTAATTTCTGTTATGGAATGGTTTTACTACAAGGTTAGTGGGCTGCTCAGCACAAATGCCCCATTTGAGATAAGGTACCTTTCCATTCTTGTGGTTATCTTCAGGCTACTCCTTGGGTAGGAAATCTTATGACCTTGTTTCTGGAATTGATGACCCATGGCCTAGTTCCTGGTGACCTTGGGGTAGAGTCACTAGTCTGGTGACCTTTAGGTGATGTTTTTTTAGGCATAGTTCTTGGTGACCTTTGCTGGTGTCAGGTCTGGTTCTCTCAATTTTAAATGATCCATTTGGATTTTGTGGGGGTTGTAAATGGTATGTCCTGTGTCAGAGAGCACTCCGGTATTAAATTGTGATACAGAAGAGTAGAACTGATGATGTAAAGGATTTACCATTGCTAAAAAACTAGTGCCATCAATTAAAATTTAGCTGAGGGAAGACTGCCTGTAAAACACTCCACATATAAGTAATATGCTAACCAGGCCTGTTAGAGATTAGGATCCTGGAACATACATGTTTGCTCACCAGGATTATCTAGAAATGTGGCAGGGTGAGGTTTTTTTAATTTGTAACTTCCCAACATGTATTTATTAATTTATGAATTCGAGTGAAAACAGACCAGATTGGTGGGTGTACAGTTTAGGTGAGGTAACTTTATCTAGTGAATATTGAACTTTGAATTAAGAGACTGTCCTATGTCCATATGTACAATCCTCATTGATACAGTTCTGTCAGTTCAAATTGAGATACAGGCTATTGGCTAAAGCTTTGTCAGGTTACAGGTCTCAGCAGCTAATAGTGTACACAGGGACAATATCAAACAGTATCTTATTAATAGCTTTCCCTCTAAAAGAGAATGGCCTGTGTTTTTCCAAGTCAGTATGCCAATGTGTTTTTTTTTTTTTTTTTTTTTCAACTCTGAGGTTAAGAGCACTGGATGCTCTTCCAGAGGTCAGGAGTTCAATTCCCACCAACCACATGGCAGCTCACAACATCTATAATGAGATCTGGTGCTCTCTTTGGCGTGCACGTGTACATGCATACAGAACACTGTATACATAATGAATGAATGAATGAATAAATAAATAAATAAATAAATAAGTCAGTTGTTGGTATTATTAAATTTTATTTTGTTGATGCATCACTGCTCTAGTCTCTTATTAGTTAATATTCTCTGATAATCCCCAGTCATTAAGAATTTCATTCCTTTTTCTCTAGTGCTTTTATTTTTGTTTTTGTTTAAAGCAATGTCTCCACTACATCAGTCATTCACATGTTATGTAGTTTATACTTTATTTAAACACTGAATGCTGCCTCTACTGCCCAGTGCCTAGAACATAATCCTGCAACTCTTTTCAGGTGTGCCCTGGCTGGTGACTGTGAAGTAAAAGAGACCTGTGAATGAGTGTCCAATGACCTCACTGTTTTTTTTTTGTTGTTGTTGTTTGTTTGGGATTTTTTTGGAGGTGAGTGATTACAAATAAAGAGGGACCTGTGTAATTATTGAGTTCACTGACCTACTTTGAAGCTGGTTTAGTTACAACACAAAAAGGGAGTGGGAGGAGGGAAAATGGCAATGAGTCAGGTAATCAATTCTGGACAGTCAGTAAAAGTGAAAACTGGACATTTGGGGGGGATTCATGCACAATGGAATCAAGAATATGGATTAGGAGCTGAGCTTGTTTCTGGAAAGCAAATGTCTATAGTTGAACTAGTTAAAAAAACACAGAAGATCTGGACAAACCAGTGTGGTAGTGACTAACAGGAATGTTTTCCCCCCCATTTGAAAATGCACAACCTGAGAGAAAAGGTGTGAGTAATAATTTGTGTGCACTAATACATACTTGAATTCCCTGAAGAATATTGGACCATAAAGCCATTTTCAACTTTTAAAAATAATTTTTGAGATTATAATGAAATAATTTCATCCTTTCTTATCCCTCTCTACTCTTAGGTGTCAAATGCTGGGATGAATGGTTGAGGATGCCTACTTAACAATCAAAGCAGATGTGGCTGTCAGGTTCTCCCAGCATCCCTCAGTCCTTACCTGTTACAAGGTATGGGTGTCAAAGACAGATCTCTAGCCCAGGAGTTGAGCTGCCCTCCTCCCAGCTGTCCTTCCTTATGTATTCCAACAGTTTTGATTACCTGGTCTTTTTCATTTATCATTTATCCTCCTGGCCCTTTGTTCTGGCTCTCCACTTCCCTATCTCTCTCTCTTCTCACATGGCTCAGGTTCATGTCAACTTTAGACTGTTCCAGATTTCCCTGTGTCTGACTATGTTCTCTCTTTTATCTATAATAAACTTTCTACTCCAACATTCCTAGAAACAGCCACATACTTTTTTGTTTTATTTCTCATTTTCATTGAGCTCCCATTAACTACTTCTTGTTTTCAAATTCATGGCCATTTGTTTCTTTAATTGTTGTTCTTACTTTTCACTTTGACTGAAGTTTGGCTGAAGGACTTCCCAGCTATGAGGTACAGATGATTGCACTGGACACTGATTTTGTAATGGAATGTGCAACATAAATGACCTGTATCTTGAAAGATGAACAGGTGCCCTGGGAGAATGGAAGATTGTATTTTTTAAAAACATTTCCAAGTTGAGGATGTTGCAGTGGATATTTGATCCCAGTGTGTGTTGAACTGTAAAAATTTTCTGATTTTGTGTGTGAACTGTAAAAACCTGTGCTTTGTTTGGTATGGTTGAGCCCTAACACAAACCTTAATTCCAAGAACTTTCTGTTTATTCTAAACAGGTGATTATGGTATGGTTCTATCAGCCCTGGAACATACCTTTAATTCAAAAGCTCTCTGTGCACAGGATTAAATAATGTTAACCCTAGGTCAAGAGGCAAAGCAAGAAACCAGCTGACAGGGATTAAAGAGTAAGTGGAACTTTCAGCTGAAATGTATTTAAGACAGAGTGTAAAAGTGGAAGGAGTTTTAGCTCAGTAGATTTTGGGATTTTTGAGCTTTGAGCTAGAAAGCCTTTGGCCTTGGGTTCCTTTGGCCTATTCCCCTGAGCTGTCATCTGAACTGGTGAGCTTTTTGGGGCATTTTCCTCTTTGAGGTGAGGTGAGTAGGAAGGTCAGATGGATGCTTTATCTGCCTCTCTGTGCTAGCAGGTTTTAAAATAGAATAATTGGGATTTTCATTCTTTTATAACAACACTAGGGTTCTGTGTGCCCATAGGGTTTAGGGCAAAGCTAGAATGCCTCTGCTATCAGCATCATTTGATCTTTGATCCACTGGTAGAGTTGCTACTATTGTCCTGAGACTCAGCTGTATTGTTCAAGCTAATGAGGGACTCTGGGTAGGCCTAGCAGTCAGGAGCAGTAGTGGGAGGTAGTTTATGGGTTTGTTCTGGGATTTTCCTCTGATATAGCTGTAAAGAGCTGTGAGTGAAAACAGAGGCCATGTCATGCTGAGTGTGGGGCCATTGTCCCCAGGCCATGAATAGCAGGCTGCTGAGCTATTACAGCCTGATATGCTTTGAACGAGATGGACTGCGGTTCAGACTGTGGTTCAGGCTGTGGTTCTGTTGGTCTCCATGTAGTGATCTCGGCAGAGACCCTTGGCTTCCAACCTGTCCTGAGTGTTGATTGTCCAGAAAAGTGAGGATTTTGCAGCCTGGGCAGTAGAAAGTTGTGGTGTTTATAATATCACTATCTAGTGTGCACATACAGGCATTGATTTTGCACTGGACAAATTGGAAAACTGAAGGTCTCATTTCTAGAAATGATGAATGTTGTATTCCACACATGGTTTTGTGTAACAAATTTTACAAATAGTTTTGAAACTGGAAGAAAAAAGTTGGTGGTGATCATCTTTCACCAATAATTGATTATTTGTTTTTTTTTTTTTTATTTATTTTTGCATCTACCACCAGGCACAATGGCATGCATTAGAGAAATTCAATTCCAGGGTACAAAATGAATTTCTGAGATGCAGAATTTTGTCAGGTGTGCCTGGTTGTAGGTAAGTGGATAGGGCAGATTCCACATCTTGTGACATAATCCATGCATCAGGAAACATATTAAATTATTCTCCAACATTGTTTGTTTTGTGTGTGAGTGTGTTGGCAAGGGCTGGGCTGTGCCTGAACCCACAAGGGGACATGAGGGACTGCAAGCCATAGCCCTTATCTTTATGATCACCTCCATTTTCCAAGAGACTTCCAGAGCAAAAGGACTCTCTATAAAGGAGGTTAGTAGTAGATGGAGGGTCAGAAATATAACAGTTTAGGTGTCACTTTGTGTTTGTCTTGTGTGATTTGTGAAATCTGTGTTTATTTCATTTGTATTAATTAGAAAATCAAAGTTATCTCTGGTCCAGTGCACATTTTTCATGTTAGAGTTTCCTTATGTCTTTTTATGTAAACTTGACTATATTTTAGGCTTATGTTTTTGGCTTTTTCTTCCACCCCCTCATTCTTTCACAAACACTGTACACATTCTTGATTATTGAAGTTTGTTATAAGTACAGAAGTCACATCATGCCAGAAGATTATGAGATTCGTGACAATAGAATCATCCCTTATTTTTCTGTTTTCTTCTGTTTCTTACCAGGTGGCTTTTCTGATATGAGATAGAGATTTTTGATTGTTCTTTAGCAATCACATAAAGACAATTTGCACTATGTCTGTAGAAGGCAGAAGAGACAACATGAAGGTGAGTGATACCAGTTGGCCAGTTTACTCTTTCTCTTTTGACATTTTCTTTTGGTGATCTGTCATTTTCTTCATAAGTTTCATGTGTCCAGTTGTCTCCATATTCTTTAGTTGGATGATTTTATTCTCCTGAAAAGATTAAATCAAAACCCTGCCCCATCCCTAATTCAGGGTGAGGGTTGTACCATTTTAGGCATGTTATATCTTTTATAGGGCAAAATGGTTTTTTGAAATAGAAAAAGTATAATATCTCAATTAAAGTTAAAAATCTTTGAAAGTTTACAAATATACCTTAAAGTATATTTATTTCTAGATAATAAAGGGCATTCACTTTGATTTTCAGCCTGTCTTTTACAATCAGCTTTTAAATAAAATCACTGTAAATCATATGTGCCTGCCTCTGCCTCCCAGGTGGTATGTAAATGGCATGTGCCTCCCAAATGCTGGGATTAAGGCTATGAACCACCAACACCCTGTCATTGTAACTCCTGAATTTAGAAAACAACTAATTAATAGAGAACTGCTTGTCTCTGCTGGGATTAAATGCATGGTCTATCACCACACTGCTCAAAAATTTTATATTCACTCCAAATTATTCCATCTCAAACAAGTTTATACCTTTGAATTTATTTAAAACATTTTAAACCTCTTAACTGTTTTTAATATGAAACAACAAAAGTATCCATTTTTTATTTAAGAAGAAAACTTTAGTCTTTATTAAGTTTGTTTGGACTCAATGACCACACTGTCTGATGAACAGTTACCTCTGCTTATTCAGGGGATCTCTACTATTCAAATCTAATCATTATCAATTTTGATAGGATCCACCATTCTTTTTCCTGTGGAAACATTTAGTTTTACCAGTGAAGACACAGTTCAACAGTTTCTCATTGTCTACTCCTTTTAGTTATGTTTACTTCTTTTTGTTCTAGAGTATTTAGGTGTGCTGTTAAGTTGCTAGTAAGAGATCTTTCTGATTTTTTTTCTGAATGTACTTAGTGGTATGAACTGTCTTCTGTCAACACTCCATTGTGTACTGTTTTGATATGTGTTTATTTCATTGACTTCTAGAAAGTCTTTAATTTCTTTATTTCAGTTTTGATCCATTTTTTATTATAGAGAGTTTTGATATGAGTTTTGTATTCTTTTCATTGTTTTTGTTTGATTGTTTTAAACCTTAGTTTCTTAGGATATGCAATTTTGATATCTTTTGAGACTACTGTTCAAGAATATCATCAATTTTGGAGAATAGTATATGAGTTGCTGAGAAGAGGGAATAATCTTTTGTGCTTGGGTGGATGTTCTGTAAACATCATTTGGGTATATTTAGTTTTTTGATGTTATTTAGCTGGAGCATTTCTCTGTTTAGTTTGGTCAGGAGGACCTGTCCATTGGTGAGAGTGATATATTGAAGTCTTTCCCTATCAGTTTATGAGGGCCAGGATGTGATGCAAGCTGCAGAAGGGTTTCTTTTATAACTTGGGTGCTTTATTTGGGACATAGATGTTAAGTATTGAAATGTTATATTGCTGGATGTTTTTTTTTTTTTTAATATGTTTTTGCCATCTTTTGTTTAGTTGTTTTTAAAGTCTGTTTTGTTAGATATTAAAATTGCTATACAAGCTTGATACTCTAGTCCATTTATTTGGAATATCTTTTTCCAAACCTTTACCTTGAGATAATGTCTATCTTGATGTGAAGCTGTGTTTGTTGTATTTAGAAGAAGGGTGGATTCTATTTTATCATCAATTTTGTTTGTCTGTGTCTTTTTATTGGTGAATTTGGGTTGATGTTATTAAGAGATATCATTGAACAGTAATTGTTATTTTGGTGGTGGTGGTGGTGGTTTTAGCAGCTTGAGTGGGGCTATATTTATAGATACATATTATTTAAAATTGACCTCTTTATGGAACATCTTATTTTCCCCATTTGGTGACTGAAAGTTTCTGGGCATAGTTAGTAATTTGTGTTGGCTTCTGCAGTTTTTTAGAGTCAGAAGCACTCTGTCTAAGCCCTTCAACTTCTAGCATTTTTACTTAGAATACAGGATTAATTCCAATAGATCTGCTTTTTTTTTTTTGTTTTTTGGTGGGTTTTTGTTTGTTTTGGTTTGTCTGATTGGTTAGTTTGGTTTTTTTGTTTGTTTGTTTTCAGTTGCAGCTTTTCATATTCTTTCTTCGTTCTGTATATTTAGAGTTTTGATTATTCTCTGGTAAGAGGACTTTCTTTTCTGGTCCAGTGTTTTTGGTATTTTGTATGCTTCTTGTGCCTTGATAGACACCTTCCTCTTTAGGTTAAGAAATTTTTCTTGTATGATTTTGTTGAAAATGTCTTCTGGACCTTTGATCTCATCCTTCTTCTTCTAATCTGATTATCAGCATGTTGTGTTGTCATAATGTCCCAGAGTTCCTGGATGTTTCCTGAATATTTGTATGTAGACCAGGCTGGTTTTGAACTTACAGCTCTAACTTCAGTCGAGTGCTGGGTTTAAATCTAGGCCAACATGCCTGGCATCAACATCACCATCATTGGCTGCTGAGCATGGAATATAGAGTTTTAGGTATTTATTTTCTTTTGTTTTATATATGTAAGCATAGGTTATTGTGTTGATCTTCATCAACATCTTGCATTTGAAATTTGGCAGGGAGTATATTTAATTTCTGAGGATGCCATTTATTCATGACACTAACACTATCTGAGCTTTCCAAGTCATTGAATTGTAGGTATGTGACGCTCGCTCTTCTTACCTGTTGTATTTGTTTTATTTTATTTGTTTGTTTTATTCACATTCAATTTATTTTTAATTTAAATTTGTTTTTGTTATTTATTCTCTGACATGAACTCGAGTCTTTGATCACCTCCTCCTGGGTGGTGCAGCCTTGCAAGGCCACAGAGGAAGATGATGCAGCCATCCTTGATGAGACCTGATAAGCTAGAAGGGAAGGAGTTCCTCCTCAATTAGGAGACTAGAGAAAGGGCATAGGGGCAGAAGAGGAGGGCGGGTGGGACTGGGAGGAGATGAGAGAGGGGGCTATGGCAAGGATACAAAGTGAACACATTGTAATAAATAAATAAATAAAATTAAAAAATAATGTATTCATCTAACATCCCAATTGTAATCCTCTCCCTTGTCTTTTCCTAGTCTCACCCTCCATTCTTCTTTCCCCTTTATTCCATTTCCTATATCTCAGATACAGGGAGCCCTCCTCTCCTACCATCTTAATCCAGCCTATCAAGTCTCACTAGGACTGCCTGCATCCTCTTCCTCTGTGGCGTAGCAATGCCCCCTCCACCAAGGGGAAATGATCAAATAGCAGACAACAGAGTCCATGTCAAAGCCAGCACCTTCTCCCCTTACTATGGATCGAACATGGAGACTGAGCTGCCTATCAGCTACATCTGAGCAGAGGTCTGGTTCCTCTTCATGAATGGTCTTTGGTGGGTCCATCAATCTCTGCAAGTCCCAATGGCCCCAGATTTGTTGTCCTTGTTGGTCTTCTTATGGAGGTCCTGTCATCTATGGGTCTTTCTATCCCCCAAGAATTTCCTATGACCCCCTGTGCTCTGCTCAAAGTTTGGCTGTGAGTCTTAGCATCTGCTTTGATCCCCTGCTGGGTAGAGTCTTTCAGAGGACATGTATGTTAGGCTCTCATCCTGTTTCCTCTCCTCAGTCACTTCTGATGTCAATTCTATTTGCCCTTTTGAATAAGAATTGACCATCCTACATAGGGTCCTCTTTTTATGTAGCTCCTTTAGGCCAGTGGATTGTAGTATGTTTTTCCTGTATTATGGCTATTATCCACTTACAAATGAGTATATACCATGCATGTCGTTCTGCTTCTGGGTTACCTCACTTAGGATGATCACTTGTAGTTCTATCCACTTGCCTGAAAATTTCATGGCTTCCTATTTTAAATACCTGAGTAGCATTGCATTGTGTGAATATACCACAATTTCTGTAACCATTGTTCAGTTGAGAGACATGTAGGTTGTTTCATAATTCTGGCTATTGTGAATATAGATGCTATGAACATAGTTGAACAAATATCTTTGTTAAATGGTGGAGCATCTTTTTGTTATATGCCCAGGAATGGTATAGCTGGGTCTTGAAGTAATACTATTTCCAATTGTCTGAGAAAGTATCAGATTGATTCCTAAAGTGGTTGTATAAGTTTGCACCCCCACCAGCAATGGAGGAGTGTTCCTCTTTCTTCACATTCTAACTAGCACATGCTGTCATTTCAGGTTTTTTTCTTAGCCATGATGGGTTTAAGATGGAATGTCAGTGTAGTTTTGATTTGCATTTCTGTGATGACTATGGATATTGAGCATTTATTTAAGTGTTTTCCACCATTTGATATTCCTCTTTGGAGAATTCTCTTTTTAGTTCTGTACCCCAGTTTGAAAGTGCATTATTTGGTTTGTTGGAGTTTAATTTATAGAACTCTTTATATATTTTGTTTGTTATTTATAGAGCTCTTTAGAGAGCTTTCTGTTGTTTGTAGGGTTGGAGAATGTCTTTCTCAGGCTGTAGGTTGTCATTTTGTTCTATTGACAAAGTTCTTTGCTTCATAGAACCTTTTCATTTCATGAGATCCTATTTATTAATTGTTGATTTTAGAGCCAGTGCTCTTGGTATTCTGTATAGGAAGTTATCCTCTATGCCAATGAC
This sequence comes from Meriones psammophilus, assembly GCA_036365155.1. Taxonomy (NCBI): domain Eukaryota; kingdom Metazoa; phylum Chordata; class Mammalia; order Rodentia; family Muridae; genus Meriones; species Meriones psammophilus. The sequence continues at coordinate 17,713 of JAEOAE010002151.1, forward strand.
ATCAAGTCTCTTTGCACTTTTTCTTCTAACAGATTTCGCATATCTGGTTTTATGTTAAAGTCTTTGATTACTGCAGGGTGATAAATACGGATCTACTTTTATTTTCCACATGTGGACTTCCAGTTAGACCAGCACCATTTGTTCAATATGCTGTCCTTTTTCCATTGCATGGTTTTGGATTCTTTGACAAAAATCAAATGTCCACAGGTGTGTGGGTTTTTTTTATGGGCCTTCACTTTAATTCCACATATCCATGGTACTTTTATTCCAGTACCATGCAGTTTTTATTACTATTGATTTATAGTAAAGCTTGAGACCAGGGGTGGGAATACTTCCTGAAGATGTGCTAATATACAGGATTGTTTTAGCTATTCTGAGTTTTTTTATTTTTCTATATAAAGCTGAGAATTGTTCTTCCAAGGTCCGTGACGAATTATGTTGATATTTTGATGGGAATATCATTGAAACTGTAGATTGTTTTTTAGTAAGATGGCAATTTTTACTATGTTAATCCTACTGATCCATGAGCATGAGAGATATTTCTATCTTCTGGTATCTTTTTCAATTTCTTTCTTCAGAGTCTTGAAGTTGTTGTTGTTGTTGGTTTTTCATATAGGTTTTTCACTGGCTTGTTGAGGATAACACCAAAATACGTCAGTTTTTTTTTCCTGCCTATTGTTAAGGGTGTTGTTTACCTAATTCTTTCTCAGTCCATTTGTCTTTTACATACAGGAGTACAACTGATTTTTTTTTTTTTAGTTAACTTTATATCCAACGACATTGCTGATGAGTTCTTCAATTGTAGGAGTTCCCTACAGTAGAATTTTTGGGGTCACTTTTTTATAGTGTCATATCATCTGTGAAGAGCAATACTTTGACTTCTTCCTTATCAATTTGTATCCCCTTGATCTGCTTTAGTTGTCTTATTGCCCTAGATAGGACTTTGAGTACTGTATTGAAGAGATTTGGAGATAGTATGTGGCCTTGTCTTGTCCCCGAGTTCAGTGGAATTAATTTAACTTTTTTTCCATTTAGTTTGATGTTAGCTATAAGATTGCTGTATATTGTCTTTACTATTTTCAGATCTGTGCCTTTGTCCCCAGTCTCTCCAAGACTTTAAACAAGAATAACTGTTGGATATTGTCAAATGCTTTTTTGGCTTCTAAGGAAATCATCTGGTGCTTTTTTTTTTCAATTTGTTTATATGATGGATGAAGATTCCATATATTGAACCATCCCTGCATGAGTGGGATGAAGCCTACTTGGTCATGTTGGATGATATTTTTGGTATGTTCTTGGATTTGGTTTACGGTTAATTTATTGAGTATTTTTGCATCATTGTTCATAAAAGAGATTGGTCTGAAGATCTCTTTCTTTTTTTGGGTCTTTGAGGATTTATCAAGGTGACTGTGGTCTTACAAAAGGAGTTTGGTCATGTTGCATCCATTTCTATTTTGTGGAATAATTTGAAGAATATCGGTTTTCACTCTTCATTGAAGGTCTTGTAGAATTCTGCTCTGAAATCATCTTGCCCTTCGCTTTTTTTTGGGGGGTTGTTGTTGTTGGAAGGATTTTGATGGCTGTTTCTATTTATTTAGGCCATATAAGACTATTTAATATCTTTACCTGATTTTGATTCAACTCTGGTAAGTGGAATCTAACAAGAGAATTGTATATTTCATTTAGACTTTTTCAAATATTGTGGCATATAGGCTTTTGACATGAGAGCTAATGGTTCTTTCGATTTTCTCAGTGTCTGTTATCTCTCTCTTCCTTTCAGACTTTGTTGATTTGGATAGTGTCTTTCTGTCATTTACTTAGTTTGGGTAAGAGTTTGTCTATATATTCAATTTTCTCAAAGAACTAGCTCTTGGTTTCATTGATTCTTTGAATTATTCTCTTTGTTTCTAATTTATTGATTTCAGCCTTGACTTTGGTTATTCCTAGTGGTCTACTCCTGTTGGGTGTGTCTGCTTCTTTTTTTCTAGGGCTTTCAAGTGTGCTATTAAGTTGCTTGTACGGGATGTCTCCAATAGCTTATGAAGGCCTTTAGTGCTATTAAAAGTCCTCTTAGGACTGCTTTCATTGCATCCCATGAGTTTGGGTATGATGTGCATTCATTTTCATTCAACTGTAGGAAGTTCCTTTTTTATTATTTCTGTTATTGTTGAGGTTCATCTTTAGTCTATCATGGTCTGATAGGATACAAGATATTATTTCAATCTTGTTGTATCTGGTTTGTAACCTACTGTATGTTATGTTTTGGAGAAGGGTCCATGAGGTGCTAAAAAAGAAGATAGAGTCTTTTCAGTTTGGGTTAAAAAATCTCTAGATATCTGTTAGGTTCATTTGATTCATGACATCAATTTGTGTCATTATTTCTCAGTTTAAGTCCTTTTCCATTGCTCTGTCCCTTGATGATAGTGACATGTTGACCTCTCCCACTATTGATGTACGGTGATTGATATGTTCTTTAAGTTTTATTAATGTTTCTTTTACAAATGTGGGTGTCCTTGTATTTGCGGCATTGTTGTTCAGAATACAGATGCCATCTTAGTAGAATTTTCCTTTGATGAGTATGAAGTATTCTTCATCATTTTTATTTTTATTTATTTATTTATTTATTTGTTTGTTTGTTTATTTTTATTTAGGAGCAATAATTGATATCAGGCAATATTTTCATAGTTTGAAACTATGTGTAACAGCATAGTTTTTAAAAAATCTTTCAACATTTTATTATGTTCTTTTTAAATTTTTATTAATAACATTTTATTCACTTTGTATCCCCCCTGTACCTCCCTCCTTCCTCCCCTCCCGATCCCACCCTCCATCTTTCCTACCCCTGTCCCTTTCCCAGTCCACTGATAAGGGAGGTCCTCCTCCCCTTCACTCTGATCCTAGTCTATCAGGTCTCATTAGGAGTGGGTGCATTGTCTTCTGCTGTGGCCTGGCAAGGCTGATCTCCCCTCAATGGGAGGTGATCAAAGAGCAGGCCAATGAGTTCCTGTCAGAGACAGTCCCTGTCCCCATTACTATGAAGCACACTTGGATACTGAACTTCCATAGGCTATCTTTTGTGCAGGGGTTTCAGGCCATCTCCATGAGTGGTCCTTGGCTGGTGTATCAGTTTCAAAAAAGACCTCTGTGCCCAGAATTTTTGGAACTGTTACTGTCCTTGTGGAGCTCCTGTCCTCTCCAGGTTTATTATATCCCAGTTCTTCCATAAGATACCCTGCACTCTGCCCACAGTTTGGCTATGAGTCTCAGCATCTGCCTTGACACCCTGCAGGGTAGAGACTTTCAAAGGCTCTCTGTGGTAGGCTCAGATGGATGTCCTGTCCCTGTATTCTCCCTCATCTGATGTCTATCCTCTTTGCCTTTTTGCATGGGGTTTGACCATCTTAGCCAGCATACTCCTTCCTGATTAACTTCCTTAGGTGTACAGATTTTAGTATCTTTATCCTATATTTTATATCCTATATCCACTTATGAGTGAGTATATACTCTGTGAGTCTTTCTGCTTCTGGGATACCTCACTCATGATGATCTTTTCAATTTCCCAACATTTACCTGCAAATTTCATGTTTTCCTTGTTTTTCATTGTTGAATAATATTCCATCATATAGATATACCACAATTTCTGTATCCATTCTTCAACTGAGGGTCATCTGTGCTGTTTCCAGCTTCTGGCTATTACAAATAAAGCTATTACAAACATAGTTGAGCAGATGTCCTTGTTGTATACTTGAGTGCCTTTTGGATATATGCTTAAGAGTGGTATAGCTGGATCTTGAGGAGGTGCTATTCCTAATTGTCTGAGAAAGTGCCAGGTTGATTTGTAAAGTGGTTGTATAAGTTTACATTCCCACCAGCAATGAAGGAGGGTTCCCCTTTCTCCAAATGCTATCCAGAATGAGTTTTCACTTGAGTTATTTGTCTTAGTCATTTTGATGGGTGTAAGGTGAAACTCAGCGTGGTTTTGATTTGCATTTCCCTGATGACTAAGAATGTTGAACATTTCATTAAGTGTTTCTCTGCCATTCTATATTCCTCTATTGAGAATTCTCTGTTTAGATCTGTACCCCAACTTTTTTTTTTAATTTGTGTTACTTGATTTGTTGGTGTTTAACTTCTTGAAATCTTTATAAATACTGGATATTAACCTTCTGTCAGATATAGGGTTGGTGAAGATCCTTTCCCAATCTGCAGGCAGTCATTTTGTTTTGACAACAGTTTCCTTTGACTTATAGAAGTTTTTCAGTTTCATGAGGTCCCATTTATTGATTGTTGCTCTTAGAGCCTGTACTGTTGAAGTTCTATTCAGGAAGTTGTCCCTTGTTCCAATGAGTTCAAGGCTCTTCCTCACTTTTTCTTCTAACAGGGTTAGTATGTCTGGTTTTATACTGAGGTCTTTGATCCACCTGAACTTTAGTTTTGTGCAGAGTGATAAATATGGATCTATTTGCATTTTCCTACATGTAGACATCCAGTTAGACCAGCATTTTTTGTTGAAGATGCTATCTTTTTTTCCATTGTATGATTTTAGCATCTTTGTAAAAAATCAGGACTCCATAGTGTGTGCGTGTATTTCTGGGACTGCTATCCAATTCCATAGATCCACTAGTTGGTGTCTATGCAAGTACCATGCAGTTCTTATTACTGTTACTCTATAGTACAGCTTGAGATCAGGGATGGAGATACTGCCAGAAGATCTTTAATTATGTAAGATTGTTTTAGCAATTCTGGGTTTCTTGTTATTCCATATGAAATTGGGAATTTTTCTTTCAAGGTCTGTAAAGAATTGTATTGGTAATTTGATGGGAATTACATTAAATCTGTAGATTTTGTTTGGAAGAGGACCATTTTTACTATGTTAAACTTGCCAAGCCGTGAGCATGAGAGATCTTTCCATCTTCTGATATCTTCTTCTATTTCTTTCTTTAGAGACTTGAATTTTTTTCATACAAGTCTTTGACTTGCGTGGTTAGGGTCACACCAAGGTACTTTATGTTCTTTTTGACTATTGTAAAGGTTGTTGTTTACCTAATTTCTTTCTCAGCCCTTTTGTCTTTTGTATACAGGAGGGCTACTTATTTTTTGAGTTGATTTTGTATCCAGCCACATTGCTGAAAGTGTTTGTCAGCTTTAGCGTCTCCCTGGTAGAATTTTTGGGGTCACTCGGTTGTACTATCATATCATCTGCAAATAGGGATATTTTGACTTCTTGCTTTCCCATTTGTATCCCCTTGATCTTCTTTAATTGTCTTATTACTCTAGCAAGGACATCGAGAATTATGTTGAAGAGATATGGAGAGAGGGAGCAGCCTTGCCTTGTCCCTGAATTCAGTGGGATTGCTTTATGTTTTTCTCCATTTAGCTTGATGTTGGCTATAGGATTGCTTTATATCGCCTTTACTATGTTTAGGTATGTGCCCTGTATCTCTGATCTTTCCAATACTTTAAACATGAATGGATGCTGGATTTTTTTTTTCAAATGCTTTTTCAGCAACTAAGAGATTATCATGTGTTTATTTGTCTTTCAATTTGTTAATATGGTGGATCATATCGATGGATTTTTGCATATTGAACCACCCCTGTATAACTGGCCTGAAGCCTACTCGGTTGTAGTGGATGATATCTTTGATGTGTTTTTGTATTGGGTTTGCAAAGTATTTTGATGAGTATTTTTGCATCAATGTTCATAAGGGATATTGGCCTGAAATTGTCTTTATGCTGGGGTATCCAGGGCTGCTTGCTCCTGAATAACTGGGTTCTGGAGATGCCATATTGCTTTGTCTTTTGTTGATAGAGCTTTTACACTGGCCTCTACCCATTGGGATATCTTAGGTGTTGGGTGTTAGTTTCTGGTTCTTCCTGGAATCCTGTGGTGGGTCAAATCCCCTTGGCAGGAAGATGATTTTTCCCAAAGGAGCTCTCCTCTATTTTTTTTAGGTATGGTCACTGAATGGCAGGTGTTTTTCAGGAATTGCCACAGCTCATCTCAATTGTACAGGCCTGAGTAGTAATTGTTGCCTTTGTTAGTAAAAGGAGCTATCCTCTCACCCAGAGAAGTTCTGGAGAAAGCTGCCTTGCTGCTGGGTTTCTTGCTGTAAATTTAGTGAACTGCTGCTGTAACCTGAGTGCCCTGTGGCTTGGTCAGTTTAGTTATGGATAACTGGTTGTCCTTTGGAGCAGTATCTGGGGGTTGATCTCAGGGAACCCAGGCTTCTGTAGGCCTCAGTTTGGAGCTCTGTGCCCCAGTACACAAGTGCTAATCAGTGGCAGGTGAGCACCACTCTCATGTGTACAGCAAGAGGATAGAGTCTGGAGCCTGTGTATAACCAGAAACTTTTCTGGAGCTAGGTGTCCTGAGTTAGGGCCAGATATTCCCCCACCTTTGGGTTTTCTCCCAACAGAAAGACCCAGTCTGTACTGTTGGGGGGTGTAGAGTGCATAGGCACTTGCTTGCGAATGGTGGCTCCAAGCTGGTGACAGGACAGGAAACTGGGAACTTTTTCCGACAATATTCTCTAAGCTGGGACCTGCTGTTTCCCTCCCTGTGGGGTGGTGGTGCCCTGGGACACACAGTTCTGTGTGTGGTGGTAGGGTCTGGTGGTGGTATAGACTGGGTGACATTCAGTCAGTCCCACTTGCTTCCTTCCCTGTGGGTTTTTCTTGAGAGTGGGACTCCCAGTCTCTGGTGGTCTGGGGCACACAGTTCAGCCTGGGAAGTTGATCAGGACACACTTCTTGGGTCTATTTCCTTGAAAACCTTATTCCTGCCAAAACAGCCCAGGAAATTTTCCAGGGATTAGCTGGGTGCTCTGAGGTTGAACCCAATTGTTTTTCTCATCATTGGGTTTCTTATCACCTGGTAAACACAGTCAATGTTGTTTAGGGACCAACTGTTCCAACTATTTGTCACTGTGCAGTCTCTGTTACCCCACTGATCAGTATGCAATCAGCCCTGCCATCTGGAATTTGTTTTTAATTTTTACTGAATATGAGTATTTTGATTGTAGTCATGAATATAAACCTCTTGTGTGCCTGATCCTCACAGTAGTCTAATGATGTGTTCAGAACTCATGAACTTATAGCAATTGATAGTAGTGGGTCCCAGTTAAACACTGACATTTGAGACCAATTATTTGTAAGAGCAGCAAGAGCTCCTCACTGCTGAGCCGTCTCTCCTGCCTAATGTTGCTTATTTAAGATCATCATTTTTATTGCTGTTTTCACCTTTCTATTTTTAGCTGTTTAAACATGCATTCCCTTTTAGTAAAATCTTATTAAAGTTACAGTTTAAGCTAGGGCAGTGCAGATTTCTGGAAAATGAATACACAACTGGAGTGAATGTATAATTCCTTGTAGAAGCTTCAGTAAAGACCTCTCAGTTATTACAATATTTTGTGTTTGTTTGATTGACTTTTAGGGGAGGCTCTGTCTTACTATATAGGTCTGGCTGTCCTGGAACTCTTTGCATAGAACATGCTGCATCCAATTCAATAAGATGCACCTGCCTCTGCCTCTGCCTCCTGAGTGATGGAATTAAAGGCATGACAGAATACACCCAGCTTGTCCATCATTTTTCATCATTAGTAACTGCTCATAAATTTCTCTGATGTGTACTTAATACTGTTCAACTCTTAATTTCTCTCTGTGTGTCTCTATCTCTCTCTTTCTATTTTGCTCTTTTCTCTCTGTTTGTCTTTGTCCCCATTAATTACCATGATTATTCCAAAGCTATATCCTATTCAAAAAGTCCAAATATGACACAGTTAAACTTCATTATTCAGTTTTCTTCTAAAATGACTTAGTGATAACTTAACACTCATTTCTTAATAGAAAATGTTTAATCTTTATTTTTAAATATAGACTATACGTGATTTAGAAAGGAGAATATACAAAACAATGATCAAATAGTAATCATGTGTTCTATGCCTTTTCTTTTCTCTGGTCACTCAAAATTTGATGTTATCAGCTATGATTATTGTTGCTTGCCAATCACATTATTTTTATCCATGTATTCACTGCAGTCCACTTTCCCTTCCACAAATATATGAACTCCCCTTTTCATATACTGATATTCCACATCTCTGATCCCTGGTCAAAACATGATATTCAGTGCCATGTTGTCTTTTGACTGATGTCACCCACTTGTTCACTGTCCCCTGGTAGCCCCATCTCATTTGTTGCTAGATAAAAATGTCATGATTGTGTTTTTTCCTTCCACCTGTCTTATGACAGGGTCCTGACTTACTCACCCACTGAGTAGTAACTGAAGGTGATTCACAGATCACTCAAGAATCCAACTAATGGCTACTTCATACCCATGTCTTACAAACTAATGAAACTCCTTTAACACAGGTTTTTAAAGCACGTCTTTGGTATTCCTTACAATCTAACCTTTAGGCTTTTTCTTCTTCCCTCCTTCACCTGATGCACAGAACCCAACTGTCTAACACTAGCACTTCTGTGTCAGAAAATAAATGAAAGAAACACAAGAAATATATGATTATATTACACATGAAGTATAAATTTATACTGTTGCTACTCTTTCTGTTGTACAAATGTATGGCATATTTTAGAATTCAGTGACCTTCGATGATGTGCATGTGAAATTCAGCCAAGAAGAGTGGGCTTTGCTGGAACCTTCCCAGAAGCAACTCTACAAAGATGTGATGCTAGAGACCTGTAAAAACCTCACCGCTATAGGTAATACTCCAAATTTTCTTTCACTTTTAAAATAAGGAGACAACTCTTACTTTGTTATTGATCATCTTCTATAATTCTAATTGAGAATGGGGATGAATGAGGTGAATAGATCAGGCATGGTTCTAAGGGTCACAGAAGATAGTGATTTAAGTTTTGCCTTAATAATAATGTGATATTTCAAGTAATATATATTTTCTGGTACCATATTTTAGGCTACAATTGGGATGGCCATAATATTGAAGAACATTTTCAAAGTTCTACAAGTAATAAAAGGTAACTTTATGTGCACGCTGATACAAATATGAATCTTAAGAAATTTTAATGTGTCCTGGACCTTTCTTTGTCTGTTTGTTTGTTAGTTGCTTTTAATTTTCTGTTTTTGAAATAGTTTATTTTTCTGTGTAGCTGTGGCTTGACTTAGACTTGCTTGTTAGACCAGCCTGACCTCAAAATCACAGAGATATGCCTGCTTCTGCCTCCACAAGTGCTGGGATTAAAGGCATGTACCAGCATACCTGGCCGTGTCCTGGAAGTTTTAAAGAAAAGCAACAGTGTATAAACAGCACTGCTTTAAGTATACTTATGATCATTAAAATCTCACAATTTCTTGTACTTCAATGTCAGGTATCTGATTTGTGTTTGCAAGGTACTCCCCTAAGATAGAAGAAAACAAAATAATGTTGTAACAGAAAATACCATTTGAATCATAGACATTACAGCTACTGAGTTGAACTGGCAATTTGTTTAGTCTCATTCTATCTACTCAGATATTGTAAAAGGCATATACATTGAATAGGTGATCAGTATGTGTCCAAAACCTTTTAATAAGCATATATGTCATAGTACAACCAGTGTTGTTCATAGTCATACAGTAATATTGTAAAGTTTACTGAAAGGAGCAGCTTATTAGAGTCAAAATTGTTGTTGTGGAGAAACCTTAATCCCTATATGACATGTCTATGATGAACAAAAAACAAACTGTGTTAATTCAATGTGGGAATCTTTTATTATTATTATAAATTAAACTGGTATATCATATGTCACAATGTTTGTAAGACACATGAGCATAGGGATATTGAAAGAAGCAGTGTCCCTGTCTTTCTCCAAGAAAAACTGATTTTGTAGTACTCCCCACTTTGAGTAGATTTGCTGAATGTGATAAATGGATACTGTTAATTGGTTTTTCAACTTCACTGAGAATTCATCAGCAAATTCATACTGCTGAAAAAACGTATGAATACTATGAATTTGGAACTTCTTCTGCATGTCCTGCTCACTTTTTAAATGAAGTGTAATTCATACCGTACAAAAATTTGTGAATGGGATTGTTGTGGTAAAGCTCTGAATTCTTACAAAACTCTTCATATATACAAAACAAAAACGTCTTATAGAAAAATGATGGTATAAAAGTGAACCACGTAACAAATAATTTTACCATCACAGGGATCTTCAAAAATACCCATAATGAAGGGAAAAACCATGAATGTGAATAAAGTGATAAAACTTTAAAATTTGATTCTCCTTTACCATTAGACCAAAATATGACATCAATTCATATAGATAAATATCTTTATTAGTGTGATGCAATGACTGTGGTAAATCTTTCACATGTGCTAATTATCTTTGCAGGCATGAAAGCTGTCATACTGAAGAGAAACCTTCTAAATGCACTCTATGTGGTAAAGTCTTCCCCTATGCCACTGATCTCATATGGCATAAAAGAACACACACTGGAGAGAAACCTTATAAATGTAACCTATGTGGAAAAGCCTTTGCACAAAACAGTCATCTCATAAGCCATAAAAGAACACACACTGGAGAGAAACCTTATGAATGTAACCAGTGTGGCAAAGCCTTTACAAAGAAGAATAATCTCATAAGGCATAAAAGAAAACACACTGGAGAGAAACCTTATGCATGTAACCAGTGTGGTAAAGCCTTTGCACGAAACAGTACTCTCTTAAGACATAAAAGAACACACACTGGAGAGAAACCCTATGAATATAACCAGTGTGGTAAAGCCTTTGGAAAAAACAGTACTCTCACATGGCATAGAAGAGCACACACTGGAGAGAAACCTTATGAATGTAATCAGTGTGGTAAAGCCTTTGGAAAAAACAGTACTCTCACATGGCATAGAAGAACACACACTGGAGAGAAACCTTATGAATGTAACGAGTGTGGTAAAGCCTTTGCACAAAACAGTACTCTCATACGGCATAAAAGAACACACACAGGAGAGAAACCTTATGAATGTAACCAGTGTGGTAAAGCCTTTGCACAAAACAGTACTCTCTTAAGCCATAAAAGAACACACACTGGAGAGAAACCTTATGAATGCAACCAGTGTGGTAAAGCCTTTGCACAAAACAGTAATCTTATACGGCATAGAAGAACACATACTGGAAAGAAACCTTATAAATATACTCAACATGATAAAGCCCCTGCACAACAGAGTAGTCTCCGAAAACATGAAAAAACACACACTGGAGAGAAGCCTTCTGAGGGTTATTAGTGTGATAAAGCCTTTGCATGTAACAGTCATCTCCTAAGACAACAACACATTCTGCAGGGAAACCATATGAATATAAGTATGTGGTAAAGCCTTTGTATATAACATCTCCTAATACGTAAAAGAACAGATACTGGAAAGAAGCTTTCTGACTGTAACCAGTGTAAAAAAAACTTTTGGACTTCAGAATCATCTTCAGACTCATGAAAGAAATACTAATGCATAGAAAGCCTGTGAATGCTTTTAACATGGTGAATCATTTCCACATGTGTATAATCTTCATCATCATGAAAGGATTTATAATAGAGGAAAAACTTATGAATGTGTTAAAATGGTGAGGCCTTACACAAATCTAGAGTCATCATCATCATAAAAGTATCTTTTCTGGAGAGGAATTCTGTGAGTATAAGCAAGGTGGAAAGGCCGTTGTGTACTTTGGTCCACTGAGATGCAACAGAACTGTAAAACTAGCTCAATGGAAATGACCTCGCTTTTCTGAAGGGGAAAGGGGATAGGGGCAATAGGAACGGAGGGTAATCATGGGCAGAGAAGGGAGGGGGATTACTATTGGAATTTAAAGCAAATAAACTTATTTTTAAAAAGAATACAATGAATGGTGAATATCAATTACATGCAACAGTATTATATAATGTGTTTATGGAAAACTTATTGATAATCCTGATTCTCAACATTTACTATTTTCAGTTGCCTCACTTCACACAAGAAACTTTTAGTCCAGTGGATGAATATGTAGGGAATGGTGAACTAACACCAGCCAGGAAGTTCTCTGAGAGTAACACAACGGCGGTAGCCTGTAGACGTTTCTTTGTGTACACATACCTATTGTTTCAGGGGTACTATTGAAAAACATCACAACCCACACTGAATTTTGAGATATGAGGGAGGAGGCTTTCTTTTACATGTATGAAGCTGCTTCTGGAGTAGATGTGTAACGCTGTCAAGGGTGAGTTTCTCTGCCTGACTTCATCTAGAGAGTGTCTTTAGACATAGACACCACCAATCAAATTTGATAGATGGCCTTTGACACAGATCCCTGATAACTCTCCCCTCCCTTCAAATATAGGATAATTTGAGTCTGTGTCCTTGTTATTATTCATATAATAGGAATGTGCTGTTTAATGCAAATCAAGCATCCTTGAATTGCCTAGCATTAAACAATTATCTACACCTATGCTTGGAGCATCCCAGGCACTCCCCAAGGGATATAAGCCTCTGTTTTCTGTTTTCTGGAATTAAAATTGAACCTTCTTTCTAAGGTGGTTCCCAGAGTGGCTGACCACAGTTATGCTTGCGGGCTTTCCAAGCTTTATGCTAATCATCTTCTGCCCCTTATGCCTTCCTGGGCTGGTGGGAAACTACCCTCCAGGTAGCAAGAGAATCACATTCTCTGAAATGCCTGTGATAAAATGTTTCAGACATCATAGCATTTCAAATTTCACATGTTTCTGGATTTGAGATGGTCAATCAACAGTGTCTTGGAGTAGGACTCTTTAAAATGAGTTATACTTAGTGTTTTATTCATGGTAAGGTTGCAGGCAAGCTTCATGGTATGAAATCTTCTGAGGTGAGTACAGTGGCCTATGGAAAAGAAATAAGAGCAGAAATTTTAGTTCTCTGTTTTTAATAGCTGAGTACTGTTCTGATAATATATGGGTGGATGGCAGAGGAGAGGAACTCCCCTTTTGAGTGGTCTAGGGAAAGGTTATGGGGGAAGATGGAGGGAGGGTGGGACCAGTAGTAGTTGATGGAGTGACCTTCAATCAGCATATATAATGAATAAATTGTGAAAAATAAAAACAATTAATAAAATAAAACATAGTAAGAAAAACAAAACATAAAAGCAAAAAATTGAGTCTAGTTTGGGTAACCGTCTTCCCTCAAAGAGAAAAAGATATATAGAAAGAAAGAAAAAACATAATCTTTGTCTTTGTCACCTTTCTTCCCTGTGAGCTCACTTGAAGATCATTATCCAATGGAGAACATGCTTCTCTCTCTGAAGTTTAGGTTACCATAGAAGTAGGATTCAAACCTGGAACTAATGGCAGAGGTTCCTAGTTAACATATCAAATCAAATCTACCTGCCATTTTCTCCCAGCAATCCTTCTGTCCTTCCATGTTATCTGGTCCTCCAGGCTAGTACAGCCCATGCAATACCCTGAATTCTCCTTCCCAGGGCCTGAGATAACCTCATCCCCTTTACCCACCTACAGGCAAACTATTTTGGCTACCCCCCTTCAAGAGCCATGCAGTAGCAACAGCAAAACAGCTGTAGAACTCATGGAATGTGGCTCCCCTGTTAGCATAGTCATGATGAGTTTGTCTTGGAGAAGCATAATCCCAAGAACTGATTTTCCTGAGGACTTTGTGTTCTTATATAGCATATCTCTGCTTGTTGTCCTTATGATGCCCATATACCTCATAACATGAGTTGTATGAAAACTCTAAGAAGTCTTCTAGCTCATCACTGGGCAATATAACTGGCATTTAAAATTAACATTGCTTGATCTCTTTTCACATGTTTACTGGAGCAGATTAATTAATTAACCACTTCCTTGAAAGGAGCCATAGACGTAGATTGTTAGCAATGACCATTATACTTAGAAACAATTTGGAAAAATAGATTGTTTAACAAGTTCTGGGAAGATGTTTTTTGCTAATGGCTCTGATGTAAAAATCTTAGAGAACAATTTAAAGTTAAAAAAGTACACTATTAATAGTAAATCCAGGGATGTTTTAAGGTTGATGAGCTGAAAAATAGCTCAAGGTAGCATTGGCTGTCTGGGAACCCTCAAATTGGGACCAAAAGTGAGACAGCAATTGATTCCCTATATTTGTTTTTCCCTCAGTTTCTTGATATGATTCAATAAAAATGATTAATGAGTAGATGCATACCCCTTTAAGATTTAAAGTACAGGTGCCAGTACCATGCCATTTTTTTTTTTTTAATTACTGTTGCCCTATAGTACTACTTGAGATCTCGGATGAAGATACCTCCAGAAAATATTTATTGTACAGGCATTTTTTTAAATCAATTCTGTTTTGTTTTTTTTGTTTTTCCATATGAAACTGAAAATTGTTCTTTCAAGGTCTGTAATGAGTTGTGCTGGTATTTGATTGGAATAGCATTGAGTCTTTAGATTTCTTTTGGTAGAGTGGCCATTTTTACTATGTTAATCCTCCAATTCTGTAGTATGGGGATCTTCTGATATCTTTCTTGAAGTTTTTTTTTTTTTTTTTTTTTTTTTCATACAAGTCATTCACTTGCTTGATTAGAGTCACACCAAGGTATTTTATGTTATTTGTGGCTTTTGTGAAGGGGTTTTGTTTCCCTAATTTCCTTCTGAGCCCATTTGTCTTCTGTATACAGGAGGGCTTCAGATTTTTTTTTTTTAAATTTAATTTTGTATCCAGCCATTTTGCTGAAGATGTTTATCAGCTGTAGGAGTTCCTGGTTGATTTTTAGTGTTATTCATATATACTATCACATCATCTGCAAAACAAGCTGGACTGGATGTAGAAAAAGGAGAACATTCCTGTTTGGAATGTAAACTTGTACAACCACTTTGGAAATCAATCTGGTGCTTTCTCAGAAAATTATGAATAGTGCTACTAGAATATTCAGTTATACCAACCCTGGGCATATACTCAGAAGATTATCAACCATACAACAAGGACATTTGCTCAACTATATTCATAACAAATTTATTGATAATAGCCAGAATCTGGAAACGACCTAGAAGTCCCAAAACTGAGGAATGGACACAGAAATTGTGGTACATTTATACAAGGCAATACTATCCAGCAATTAAAAACAAGGAAATCAGCAGGCAAATGGATGCAACTAGAAAAGATCACTCTGAGTGAGGTATCCAGAAGCAGAAAGAGACTCATGGTATATATTCACTTATATGTGGATATTAGCCATATAATATAGGATTAAAAATACGAAAATCTATAGTCCTAAAAGATCTAAACAACAGGAAGAACCCTAAGGAAGATTCTTAATCCTCATTCAGAAGGGCAAATGGTATAGACATCGGTAATGGGGGAAAATAGGGAACAGAGCAGGAAACTACCACAGAGGGCCACTGAAAGAATTATATAGCAGGGTATTGAAGCAGATGGTTAGACTCATAGCTAAATTTTGGGCAGAAAGCATGGAAAAATATGGAAGATTCAGGAGGTAGAAAGATCTGGATGTGAGAGGCCCTCCACAAGGATCCAAAACATAATGGTCCAGTGGGTCCTATTCCAACCAAGGACCATGCATGAAGAACACCTAGAACCCCTGTTCAGATGTAGCTCATAAGTATCTCAGTTTCCCTGTGAGTTCCCTATTAAGGGTAACAGTGGCTGTCTCTGACATGAACTCAGTGACAGGCTCCTTGATCAGCTACTCCTGGAATGTGCAGCCTTACCAGGTCACAGAGGAAGGAGGTGCAGCCATTCTTGGTAAGCCTTGATAAGATAGGCTAGGATAAGATAGTAGGGAAGTAGGATGTTCCCTATCAGTGGACTAGGAGAGGGGCATAGGGGTAGAAGAGGGAAGTAGGTTGTAACTGGTGGAAGATGAGGGAGGGGCTTACAGCCAGAAAACAAAGTGAATAAATTTATAATAATAAAAAAAAAAAAAAAATTTTTTTTTTTTTTCCTGAAATGGCTGGATTCAGGCAACTGTCTCTTAAAAACAACTAAAAGAATAGTATTTCATCTCTTCATCATTTTCCTTTTTCCTGTAATACTATAGATAATAAATACCCTTGATAAAATTCAGTGGTTTTTATATATTCCTACTATTATAATATTGTAAAATATTTTACAAATCAAATTTTGATATTTGTGTGTAAAAATAGTTTATGAAAATGTGTCTTGAATTTTCAAAAGAGCAAAGAATGATTACTTAAAACCAGGAGGGTAAAAATGGAAGGAAAATTGATGGAAGAATAAATAATATATAAATAAATTAATATCTCTTACACAGTAATTATAACATTTTGATTATTGAGATTTAAAAATATACACAGAATATTTCTCAAGTAAACAATGTAAGCTATTTAAATATTTTTAAACAATAGCTCTTATGCATGCACCCTGAGATATATTTCTTTAAATTATTCCTCTTGTCACTGAAATGTGTTCTTTGACAAGTCATGCCACTACACCCTGATGTTCAGGCTCTAATACTGACTATTCAATTCTTATTTCAGAGGACTGATTGCTTTTGGCCCAGTTAGGACTGATGTCAAACAATGTTTGATTTCTGTGTCTAGCTCAGCTCATAACATTTGATGATACATTTTGAGTTCATCCACAATTTCAAAGTAAAATGATTGTCATTCTTGAAATGTTAAATGTTCTCTCTTGCTCTCTCACACACACATACACACCCTCACACACATGCATGATACATGTAATAGCAGTTATTGGCAACAAAAGACTTGAAATTGAAAGAGCCAAAAGAGGGATATAAGAGAGATTTTGTAGGTAGGACAGAGAAATGAGAAATAATGTGATTATATTAAAAATATAAAAAAACAAAAGTACATGTTTTCCATGAATAAAAATTTGAATAATATTATATTTTGCACTCATGTGATTCAGGACAATCAAGTCCATTCTATCTTAGCATACAGTAAGCTTTGCTTCAGTAAAAGTAGTGTAGATGTGTGCTGGACCAGTCCAAGTCATCTGTTGTTTTCATATGGATAATGTTGGAACTCCTCATTCAGTGTGTATAGTCCATACTCTCTTTTAAATTGACTCAAGAATTTTAGTATTTGTTTGTGTGAACTTTATAAAATAAAGTTCCCCTAAACTTTTTTTTCATCCACTTTTTCTACTGTCTCCTTTCATCCTTTTACACAGAGATGCTGTCCAACCTGGATGATAAAGAGTGTTCAGTAGATGCAGCAGAAAAATGGACATTGTTGTCTAGTCCATTCTGTTAGTTCCTGTCTTTCTATTTGAGAATTGAACATCCAAGTTGAGAGATTTCAATGAGCAATGTTTATTATTTCAAATTATTTTGTAATTATGGTGTGGGGTTTTGCCTTCTGATTTTTGATTATACATTCTTCGTGTTGTCTTGGGATTATTTGTCCGTTTTCTTCTCAAGTTTTACAGAGATCATATTTGGTTTTATTTTTCAATATATCTTTAATCAGCCTGAAGTTTTTATATAGGAATAAGGGTCTCTTAAAGATTATTATAATCTGTCTTAGCCATTCCAGGTTTTAATATCTTTTCTTTGTTTAATATAATTTCTTTACATTTAATGCTTTAATACCTTTTTGTATAATGAACACATTATATGTTGATTTTTTTTTCTGAGTACAATTTCTTTTCTTAATTGTTGTTCTATATACTTTTTGTACTTTTAAAGGCTACCCCTTTTTCATTAGGTTAAGGACATATTCTATTATTTTGCTGAAAATATTTTCTGGGATTTTGATGTGAGTTTTTTCTTATTTTCTATTTCTATTATTCATAAATTATTTTTTCACTTTTTAGACTTTTTCTGGATCTTTTGTGCATAGCTATTTAACATTTTGTTTGACAAAATTGTTGTTCTGGTTTTACTTTTTCTTCTTCTTCATCATTTTCACCTCCATCATCATCTTTTCATCTTTTTCCTCCTCCTCCTCCTTCTTTTTCTTTCTCCTCCTTCTCCTTTTTATTCTTATTTCTTCATCCCCCTCCTTCTCCTTTTTTTTCTTTTAAAAATAGTCACTTTACTTATATATTCATCCTGATTAAAGTTTTCCCTTCCTTTAATCCTGGAAACTATTTCTATCTTTCCCTTCTATCCTGTCTAAATTCAACCTCATATAAAAAAAGGAGGGTTATAATGTATAATAAGAAAATAAAATAACAAAAAAGATAAAAACAATCACATCTGATTAGGAAAAAACAAATAAAAAAGAAAAAGAGCCCAAGTTGGGAAATGATGCAGACTTGTTCACACATTCAGGACTTTTCATAAAAAATTAAACTTGAAACAATAGTATACACACAGGGGACATATAGTTTAAAAATAGAAAAAAAATCTTCAACAAATTAAAATGAGAACTATGATAAATTTTTTAAAATGCATGCCAGAATTACAGGACTTGAAAATCCAAACTTGCCAGTGAGGGAAATTTTTGGTCATCTACCTTTTGGAATGTACTCTAAAAATAAAATTAAGATTAGTCCCTTAGATAAAATGAGTGTCCCTTGAGAAAAATACATTTTCATTTGCAAGCAATTATCATTTAGAGATAGGGCTATGGACAGAACATAAAGGCCTTGTGCATGCTGCCTCAGTCTCTTGCAGTTTATCTATTCTTCAGTCCTCTTAATTTATAGTGATTTGTTCTTTGATATCCTCTATCCTTTCTGGCTCTTACACTCTTCTGGCTGAATTACTGAAGAGCCTAAAGGGCATATTCTGATGTCTCTCACTGACTGTCTATTTTCTCTATGGGTCTCTGATTTTGTCTCCATCAGATGCAGGATGACATTTTTTTGATGATGGCTGAACAAGATACTGGTTTATGAGTATAGCAGAATGGTGTCAATGGTCATTTTATTAATTTCAGTAGAATGTAGTATTTGCTTTTCCCCAGAACCATGGGCTGTGTAATTTCTATTTCTTGATCAATAAACCAGTGTCAGGTGTGGATTCCATCATGTGAAGTGGGCCTTAAGTCAAACTATGGATTGGTATTTACTCCTACAACTCTTGCACTAATATTGTCTTACAGGTAGAACATTGTTATAGTTCAAAAGTTTGGTAGCTGGGTTAGTGTTTATATTTCTCCTTTTGTAGTTGCAGAGTACTTCCCATATCAAAATTGCTAGAATGTAAGTGTGAAGGTTATATGTAGGCACAAGCTCTATTTATCTATGTTCCATGTAAGTGTAAGTGTTGTCTCCAGCAACAGGGCATTGCAGTCAATTTGTGGAAAGCTGCCTATAGTCTTGGCAAAAGCCTGTATTGTTTTGGCATTACAATCACACCACTTTGGCCAATACCTCAGTTAAAGATAAACCATTACCAGTACTGGATGCTTAATTTAGTGACAAGAGATTTCCAGTTGGAACTTTCTTCTTGTGTGGTGATTTCTTTTATATTGGCTTCTTATATATATATATATTTAGAAAGTTTCTATTGCATTAGTTTTCCACTGTACCAAAAAATGACCTTTAATTTTACCTGTCTTTTTTCTTGTTACCTTTTCATTGCCCTCTTCCTTTCTCAAATCCCCTTCAATTCTGTCTTTTTTAGCCCACCTTCCATTTGTTCCAAGTATTTAATTTCCCTTTCCTATGGAGAAATCTCTGCCTCCCTAACATCCAGTTCTTAATCTGTATGTATCCCTGCATTATTATGTTCAGTTGCTTGCATATCATATATCTTGCAAATAATATATATGTAAAAGCAAATACATACCCTATTTGTCTTTGGGGATCTAGGTTCTCTCACTCTCAGTTATCTGCAAATGTGCATTTACCTTCATGTTTCATGATTTGATTTTTAAATGTCTGAGTAATATTTGATTATGTAAATTCACTAGTACTATAACAAAAAATAGAAATACACAGTGCAAAGAAATACACATTGGAAAAACAGATAAAATATTCACAAATGGTGCTGACCAAACTAGATGTCTATATGTTGAAACATAGAAATTGATGCTTATTTTCACTCAAATGTCACCTCCAAATGGATTAAAACCTCACCAAAGTTTATATACAGTTAAAGTCTTGAATTCACATAGCTTTTGACAAAGATCCAGCACAGCTGAGTTGCATGTTACAATAGCCTTCATGCTATCTTTCAGGCTTTTTCTTGATCTCCACTTGCTACATGCTTAGAGGGTTTTCAATACATGTACAACCTGGGGACATTGGAGCAATGGGAAATTTTTTAATGAATCATTTATGCCTTCACCCTGGAGTATTGCTTCTAAGCTTCCTCTAGAAAAATCCTGAGCATACTGCTTCTCTCATTTTTAGGGAAATATAAATTATCTGGCCCTACGTGAATGTCTTTCTCATGGAAGTTTTAACTCACATAAAAATGGCAGAAAACTCCTTATGAGACTTCAGCTCCAAGATAGTCTTGCAAAATCTACCCTGTGCTTCCCAAAAGAAGAAAATAATCAGAACAAAACTCTTAAAAAGGCAAAGTTTCTAGTGCCAGGAGAGTTGATAGCATTTGAGATTAAATACCTAATACTGCTGTATCCTCAGGTGATTACTTGGCATATAAGATTAGGTGTTACATATGGTATACCCCCACCAATGATTAGATAAAGATGTAAATGAATGGCTGGAGACATCATCACCTTAAACTAGGATCTATAATGATGGACAAAGAATGTTTTGTAAAAATGATTTTAAAGTGAGGTATTATGACCTCCTTTTCCTAGAAATATCAGCTTTCACAGTATCACTGTGGTGTTGTATGACCAAAATAATGAAAGAATACTTAGATTTAGCACATAAATAAATTCTACAAAGATATGAGGTATAGACATTGCATTTTATGCCAGGAATTGAATAATAACTGTTGCTGCTTTGGCCTAAATTTTTTTTCTTGAGGCTGTCCATTAAAATATGATAATATACTTCTTGGGACAAAGCAATATGCCCAAGCTGGCTTGAATATTTTCTATCTATTGCCATTGAATCTGAGAATGCTTCCAATCTGAGAATGGCCTTCAGGCTGTGGCAAATATGCCTCCAGATTCTCAAAAATGTCAGGTTATTGGATTGATGAACAAAAATGATAGTAAAAGATAAGGTTTATCAATGATGACTAAATTTATGACCAAGAGACAGTTAAAACACCTGTCTGGGGACAAAAAGGATATCATCTATATTTTAGAACAATGTGACTCTATCTTTTATTATTAAGTTCTGTCTAAATAAAGAAGTACTCTGACTGCCATTCAGTCAAGACTCTCAGTTTCTTTGGACAACCATGTCTGACTCATTTCTGCCCCACCTTATCCTTCCCTCCTCTCTGGATACTATCAACTGCTGGGCTGGTCCTCAGTCTTTGCCACACTCTTTTTTTTTTTTTTTTCTTTCACACTAGGGTGAATACTCACAACTGAAGATCTAGAGCTATATGCTTCAGAGTAGATAGGACATGTGATAACTGTTTTCTGGATTTGAGTTACCTAAATCAATATCGTCATTTATATTTCTATTTACTTATGTGCATACCATTTCACTTATCTATATCAGTTGAAGGATATTTAGGTGTTTCCATTTTGTACCTATTGTGAACAGAACAGAATAGTATGGTTGAGAAAATATTTTTGAAGGAGTATGTTGAGTCCATTGTGCATATGTCAAGGAAAGTTATAAGTGGTTCATATGGTAGATTTATTTTCATAATTTTGAGAATTCTGCACACTGATTTCTGCTGTGGATGTACAATTTTGCAACCTCACTTTGCCAGAGGTCCAGGTTTTTGCCTGTCCAACAGAAGCTGTCAACTGTCAACCCAATTCCTGTTTCCTCCAGAAAAATTAAATACTAAGGGAAAAGTATATAGTACCTGTATTATTTATCACAATTACTATTATGTAATTAAAATTTGAATACTTATATGTCCACAAATCAAAAAGTGGCATGTATAACTTACTAAAAATGTTTTTTCAGAAGTGGTTTCTATTCTGAAATAGAGTGTATCTATATAACATTGCTTAAATGAGAACTCTTTTAATTATGGTTAGATATACATTTTATATAAACTTACTAAGCGTAGGGGTATATAATTTCATTTGAAGACACTAAGGTATTTTATTATAGTCCAGTTATTAGACTTAATGATGGGTGAGTCATGGTGCTTGAGAAAGATCCCCAAAATAACAGCTGTGCTGACAGATAAGCACAGAGCCATGCAGGCCAGGACCAAGCCCAGAGGATCCTCAAATGACAGGAAAGTCACTGCCATGGGCAGGCCCTTGTTTCTCTCAAGGTTTGGGTACTCTTGAATTCAGCAAGGGATACATTCCTGCTGATCTGTGGGGAGAAAGTAAATCAACATCTCAACTCCTACAAGTCACTCCATGTTCAGTCCATGAAGAAAGATTTCCAATGATATTTTGTGCATCCTATCACATTCTCTTTTACTATAGTACCAAGAAGGACACTAAACATGAATTATTTGTCTTTGTCATTTGAGGTATTGGTTGCCTAAGTTTTTTTTTTTTCTAGGTAGATCTATGATTAAAGATGGTGAGCATTTTTTGTGTGTTTCTCAGTAAATTCTGTCTTATTTATGCTTCATTCTGTCACCCATGTTTATCATTAATTTTTACAATATATTCACCTTGTATCCCAATTGTAATCCCCTCCCTCATCTACTCTATGTCCCACTATTCCTCCCCACTCCTCCCCTATTCTTCTCCTGTGTCCTCTGATAGGGAAGGTCCTATCAGTCCCTAGCCTATCAGTTTCCATTAAGACTCCCTGTATCCTATTCATCTGTGGGCTGACTAGGAGACCCCACCAGGGAGAAGTGATCAAGAAGCAGGCAACCAAGTTCAGAGACTGTCTCTTATCCCCTTATTAGGAATCCCATATGGAGACTGAGCTTTCCATGGGCTACATCTGAGCAGGGCTTCTAAGTCCTCTCATGCTCTTTGGTTGATGCATCAGTCTCTTGAGGGCCTCAGGACCCAGATTTTTTGCTTTGTTGATCTTCTTGTGTGACTCCTGACCCCTTCAGGTCCTTCTCTCTCCCACTTCTTCAATAAGACTTTTTGTGCTCTATACATAATTTTGCGGTGGGTGTCTGCATCTGCTTCAATCACCTGTTGAGTGGAGTCACTTAGTGTTCATCCATGGAAGGCTGTTATCCTGTTCTCTCTCTGTTCTATGGGTTCTTGCATCTATCCTGTTTTCTTTTCTGAATGTGAATTAAGCATCTTCCCCATGTTTCTCCTTGTACTTTAGCTTTTAACTTATGTAGATTTTAGTATGTCCAATCTATATTATATGGGTAATGTCCACTTATAAGTGAATATATACCATACATGGATTTCTGCTTCTGGGATACATCACTCAGGGTGATCTTTTTTAGTTCCATCCATTTGCCTGCAAATTTCATGATTTTCTTGTTTTTAATACCTCAGTATTATTTCCTTGTGCAAATGTACCACAATTTCTGTATCCATTTCCCCATTGAAGGACATCTAGTTTGATTCCAGTTTCTGGCTATTATGAATTAAGCTGTTATAGTCATAGTTGAGCAAATGCCCTTGTATGGTTCAGCATCTTTCTGATATATGTCTAGGAGGTGTTTAGCTGGGTCTTTGAGTAGCAGTATTCCCAGTTTTTTGAGAAAGTGTCAGACTGATTTCCAAAGTGGTTGTACAAGTTTACATTCTACCAGCAATGGAGGAGGGTTCTCCTTTCTACACATCCTCACCAGCATGTGTTGTTCCTTGAGTTTTTTATCTCAGCCATTCTGATGGGTGTGAGGTGGAGTCTCAGAGCCATTTTGATTTTCATTTCTCAGATTTTTAAGGACATTGAGCATTTTTAAGTGTTTCTACACCATTCAATATTCCTCTGTTGAGAATTTCTGTTTAGCTCTGAACCCTATTTTAAATTGGATTATTTGATTTGTTAGGTTTTTATATATTCTGGTATTAGCCTTCTGTCAGATGCAGAATTGGTGAAGATCCTTTCCCAGTCTGTAAGCCATCATTTTGTTCTGCTGACAGTGTCCTTTGCTTTAGAGAAGCTTTTAAGTTTTATGAGATCCCATTTTTTATTGTTGATCTTAGAGCCTGTGCTGCTGCTGTTCTGTTCAGGAAGTTGTCTCCTGTGCCAATGTGTTCAAGCCTCTTCCTCACTTTTTTTAAATAACAGACTAAGAGTGTTAGTTTTATGTTGAGATATTTTATCCACAAGGACTTTACTTTTGTGCAGGGTGATAGGTATAGATCTATTTGTATATTTCTGTATGTGGACATCCAGTTAGACAAACACCACTGGTTGAAAATGTTCTTTTTTCCATTGAATGGCTTTGGCTTCTTTGTCAAAAATCAGGTGTTGTAGTTGAGTTCATTTCTGGGTCTTTGATTGTATTCCACTGATCCACCAGTATGTTTCTATGCCAATACCACACCGTTTTTACTGTTTCTCTTTAGTACAGCTTGAGATCCAGGATGGAGATACCTCCAGAAGTTTTTGTGTTTTTTTGTTTTTTGTTTGTTTGTTTGTTTGTTTGTTTGTTTTTAACAGAGAAGATCCGGGTATATTTTATTTAACTCGATATTACCAAAATATAATTCAGTGTATAGTCAATATATAAAGACATTATTCAGAAGATATTTTAAATTATGTATTTGACACTGACTGTGTTTATTTGGATGCCAAATTTGGATTTAAAATATTTTTCTTTGTGTTGAGATTTCACAACAGCCATATATGAAAAAGTAGATCCACCCACCCAAGCCTTTACAGCTACACTTAACAGTTTTTCTCAGTAACTGGACTAAAATATGTATTGGAATGAAAATTTGGTTCTTCTGCAGTGACAGTGACATTTTGATGTAGAGGGCCATCGTGAACCACAGCTGCACCAGGGCATTTCTGACAGGAATGGCCTTGAGGGCGGCCTGACCACTGGATTATTTTAACTATTCTGGCTTTTTTGTGTTTTTCTGTGATGTTGAGAATTGTTCTTTCAAGGTCTGTAAAGAATTGTGTTGGTATTTTGATGGGAATTGCATTGAATCTGTACATTTCTTTTGGTAGAGTGGCCATTTTGCAGTTATTCCTACTGATCCATGATTATGGGAGATGGTTCCATCTTATGATATCTTCTTCAATTTCTTTCTTCAAAGACTTGAAGTCTTTTATACAGATTTTTCACTTGCTTGGTTAGTCACACCAGTGCACTTTATGTTATTTGTGGCTATTGCAAGGTTGGTATTTTTTTCCTAATTTCTTTCTCAGCCCTCTTGTCTTTTGTATACAAGAGGGCTTCAGATATTTTTTAGTAACTTTGTATCCAGCCACTTTGCTTAAGGTGTTTATCAGCTATAGTAGTTCTCTGGTAGAATTTTTAGGGTCACTCATGTATACTATCATAGAATAGTGATACTTTGACTTCTTCTTTTCTGCCTTGTATTCCCTTGATTTCCTTTAGTTGTTTTACTGCTCTAGCTAGAACTTCCAGTACTATGTTGAAGAGAAAGGAGAGAGGGGAAAACTTGACTTGTCTCTGATTTCAGTGGGATTGATTTAAATTGATTTCCATTTAGTTTGATGTTTGCTATAGGCTTGTTGTATATTATCTTTACTGTGTTTAGGCATGTGCCTTTTACCTCTGATATCTCCAAGACTTTAAACATTAATTGAGCTTGGATTTTATTAAATGCTTTTCAGCATCTGTTGAGATGATCTTGTGGTTTTTCTTTTTCAGTTTGTTTATGTGGTGGATTACACTGATGGTTTTCTGTATATTGTATCTCCCCTGCATGCCTATGATGAAGCCACTTGGTCATGGTAGATGAGATTTTTGATGTTTTCTTGGATTCATTTTACAAGTATTTTATTGAGTATTTTTGTTTCAATATTCATAAGAGAGATTGGTCTGAAATAATCTTTCAGTCCAAATACTTTTTAAAATTGAAATACAAGTATTTCAATCCCTTTTTAAAACACAGCGTATCCCTGTGTTTTAGTTAGCTTTTGGGAGGTTTAGATATCAAGGTGAATGTGGCTTCATAAAATGAGTTTGGTAATGTTCCTTTTTTTTCTGTTTTGTGAAATAGATTGAAGAGTATTGGCGTTACCTCTTCTTTGAAGGTCTGGTAGAATTCTGCGCTGAAACCATTAGACCCTGGGCTTTGTTTGGTAGGGAGACTCTTGAGGAATGCTTCTAGTTCATTAGGGCATGTAGGTCTATTACTTAGGTACCTGATCCAGATTCAACTTTGATTAGTGGAATCTAGCAAGAAAATATTCCATTTCTTTTAGATTTTCAAATTTTGTGGCATATAGACTTGTAAGGTGAAACTTAATGATTCTTTGAATTTCCTCAGTGTCTGTAATTATACCCCCTTTTATTTTCTGATTTTGCTGATTTGTATAGTATCTCCCTGTGTTTTAGTTATGCTAAAGGTTTATCTATCTTTGTCATTTTCTCCAAGAACCAGCTCTTGCTTTTGTTTATTTTTTCAATTGTTTTCATTGTTTCTAATTTATTGATTTCTACCCTAAGTTTACTTACTTGTAGCCATCTACTCCTCTTGTATATGTCTGCTTCCTTTTGACTAGGTCTTTTACGTCTGTTGTTATGTTGATTTGAGATGCCTCAGATTTCTTTATGAAGACACTTAGTTCTATGAACAATCCTGCCAGTCAAACAGTCATTGAAAAATTGAATCGTACTTTAAGGGACATGCTTAACAAACAGAAAAGGGTATTAAAGTACCACAGAGATAGATTACGTAATGCTTTATTGACCTTAAGTTTCTTAAATGTTAATGAACAACAAACAACAGCTGCACAAAGACACTGGGTTACAGAAAAAAAAACTGCTGAATTATTTCAGCCTATATATTTCAAAGATACCCTAACTTCACAATGGACAGTAGAGAACGTGTTAAATAGTGGGGAAGAGGTTTTTCATATGTTCATACAGGAGAAGAGAAATTATGGGTTCCTTCAAAACTAATAAAAATCAGATTTCACAGAGGAAGACCACCTGAAGACTTAGGTCACACACAAGAAAAGAGAAATCAAGAAGACCAAACAAAATAGTTAATATAAATTGATAATCCCTTCACCTGGGAAAAACTGACTGAGACATAAAAAAAAAAAAAAATGTCTCTAGCCAGAACTTCAGCAATAAATGGCCAATAAATCCTTGGCTATAATATCCTCAGTATCTATTATGCCATTCTTTTTAATTGGCATTGATAAAAGTGGTTTACAGTTTAATTTCATTCTGAACATCTCTTACATTTATAATTTTAGGACTGTATAATGCTTATGAGAAATTATATGTTTGCAGAACAAAAGGAGTGAATACTGGAGATGCTGGACCAAACCTGACAGAATCCTCCTTCCAGCATGCTGAGACATTGACACATCTGTTTCAGTATCTTGCATGTTCCAGAATTCTGCTTGTTCCTGCCTCAACTGCTTCAATTGCTGTTTCTCATCACGGCCTGTTCCCAAGAGAGCTTTGAAGAAAGCTACAAATCTTAATTGGTCCCGCATTTTAGACTGTTCTAAACAGGACTTTTATTAACTCTTATTATTTTCTCAACATTCAAAGACTGGACCACAAATATTGCTTATTTAATTAAACATTTTTCCAATTTTCTTTGGGTCCCCAAAAGTATTTCTGCATGTCTAAAATGTCAGCTAGATGACATCAATGAGAGTGATGTCCTATTTTCCTTAAGTGGGATTGGGTAGTTTTTGGGTTGTTTCCTGTGGCTACAAGTGTTTATTGTCATTGGGAGATGTTTATAAATTACTAATGGTCTTATTCAAAGTGAAACTGTTATGCCCAGTTTGGGAACCCCAAAAGCCCAGGGGTACACTCTACTGTAAATACATGAAGTTTTTAAAATTGTATACATGTTCAGACATGGGACACAAACTTCCTGTGGACACAGGAGAGGAATGTAGCCCTGAGATCTAGAGAAGCAAGGTTTTTATGTGGCAAAACCGCAAGCAGGAACTTACATGCTTTGGCATTACAAGATTGGGTAAGGGAAATTGACTTTTGAAATGATTGGTCCACTTTGGGCAGCAAGACTGCAAAGAGTTCTGGCCTGGTCCTATGGGCTGGTTTCCTAGTAACTGTATAATTAGTGGGCAGGAAAGAATGCAGTAAGGCTAATTCTTCCCCTCAGGGCATTAATGCTAGCTCTTCCCGAAGGAGGCTGGACATGTTTCCAACTAACTAGCCTTTATTCATGCTTCTGCTTTAAACTTTAAAACAATACCCACTGATTTTTAAGTCTTTGGTCTCTCAAATCCACTAAGAATTCATGTAATTGAGATTTTAAAAATGAAATAAAATGAAGTTTCAAATCTTTCTTCCATCTGCTATTTTTCCCATAAACTCTACTGTGTGCCTTCCTTGGGAAAGGAACCTGGTTCTGACAATGTGCCAGAAGGCCTGGCTCTTTTTTTTTTTTTTATTTCAATCTTATTATTATTAACATTATTATTATTAATTTGGGTTTTTGAGACAGGTTTTCTCTGTGTAGCCAGGGCTGTCCAGGCCTCATTGTATACCAGGCTGGCCTCAAACTCACAGACATAGTCATAGACATCTACCTGCCTCTGCCTCCCGAGTGCTGGGATTAAAGGTGTGTGCACTGTGCTTGGCAGGACTTTCTTATAGCATGGTTGAAGTCATACTTTATGACTTAGGACATGTGAGTGTGAAGAGCTGGCAGGGGTGCAAACCCTTCCTTTTGGAGAGAGGGTTTCTCTTGTGGCCTTGCATGTCCTGAACTCGTTTTGCAAACCCAGATGGCCTGGAACTCACACCAGCCTCTGCTTGCCCCATTGACAGCCACAGGCATGCGACACCACACCTGGCTTCTTGTTATAGTCTTTAAGAATGATTTATAATCTCTGTCTGCCTTCCTGGGACCAGCTCTGTTTTGACTGGGAGAGTTTGCAATCACTAAAAGAAAGGGGGGCAGGGACCCCAGGATTCTTTCTGTAGTGAGCAGGGACTGGCTGGACCCTGGCTGAGCAGGGGAATTTAAACTGGACACATTTAAACTGGAAATACATAAATTTAAGCTGAAGATCTGTGTGCAATTAACTAGATTTACTTACTAATGGAGCCTTTTGCTTTTTTCCCCCTCTTCTAAGAAGTATAAATCTGATCTATTTGTTTATTTTTACACGTATGACTGTTTTGCCTGCATGGATAGGTGTGCCTGTGTACCATGTGGATGCCTGGTGCCTGAAGTGGCAGCATTGACAACCCACAAGTATACCCTTGTGTTTTTCTGTTGCCATCTGTTGCTTCTCATGGGACCTACACATTAGTCCTGTTTGTTACCTCAATGAGAGTCCCTTGGAGAAAACTAAGATTTTCAATTATTATTATTATTATTATTATTATTATTAAAGGGAATGAGTGTTATTTTTGGAGGAAACTTTATTTATTTATGATTCATGGTGTAGTTCTCTTTATTATGGAAGATTTGTTCATTATTTGCACACTATTCTGTCTGCACAACAGAGGAGGGCGCCAGGTCTCACGATAGATTGTTATGAGCCACCATGTGGGTGCTGGGAATTGAGCTCAGGACCTCTGGAAGAGCAGCCTGTGATCTTAAACTCTGTGCCATCTCTCCTGCCCCCTCATTTTTTATTTTAATTTTTAAATTTTTATTCATTCATTTTTACATCCCTGTCTTAGACCCCTCCCTCTTCTCCTCCCAGTCCTACCCTCCCTGTTTCCTCTATCATCCCTCACCTGGCTCCTCAGAGAAGGAGATCACCCTGCCTCTCCTGTGCAAATCCACACACCCCAGCATATCAAGTGGCATCAGGACTGAGCACACACTCTTTCCCTGGCGAGGCAACCCCAACAGAGGAAAGTGGAAGAAGACCTAGCTTGTGGGTCAGGGTGCATTCATATGTGTGTTGGTCCTGCTGTGTTGACAAGGCTTGTTACCCGTGTGTCCTTCATCCACTCTGGTGCTTACACTCTGCACACAGAGTTTCTTGAGCCCTTAGGGGCATTGGTTTTTGTAGACATCTCATTTAGGGTGGAATGGTCCAAGGCCTCTCACTGTTTGCATATCGACTGGACTTGGGTCTCTGTATTTATTCCCATCTCCTGCAGGAGGAATTTCCAATGATGGCCTAGCAAGGCACCAATCTGTGAGTTTGGCTGTGCTCCTTTAGCACAACTGTAGTATTTAGATTTCTCTTATGTCCTTGGCCTCTATAGACTCACTCAAGTTCCTGGCCACTCAAGCATTATTGGATCAAGATTCCTTCTCATGGAGTGGGCCTCCATGGCAGGGTTGGTGTGTACTTTTCTCTCCTGGTGGCATGCAGCATATGTTCCAGTATCGCAAACAACAGTCTATATGGATGAAGGTTCTTGGTAGGTGCCAGCTGGGATTCGTTTTGTCCAATGATTTGTGAAGGTATTGTCCTCAGCAACAGAATCTTACCATCAGGTTGGGGAGAGCACTGGAGGATGGACACAGATTGGGTGGCCCCAGGCCCTGCTTTGATCTAGCACAGAAACCACCTAAATCCCGACTCCACAGGACTCTGGGAAACCTGCTCTCAAGACACGCCTTTGTCTGTTCTTATTAAATTGAAATAAATACATAGTATTAAAGGAAAACATCATATATATATATATATAAAGCTAGTTATTAAGTGGCACGTGTGCGCCACCAGAGGGCACCAGATTCCTTGACAGATGCTTTGAGTGCCACTGTGTGGTCACTGGGATCGAACCTGGCACCTTGGTAAGAGAGGGATCCTCTGGCTTTTGAGATGACAAATGTCGGCTTTTTTTTTTTTTTTTTTTTTTTTTTTAAGATCCATCCATCCATCCATCCATCCATCCATTCATTGTACAGCATTCTGCCTGTGCACCAGAAGAGGGCACCAGATCCCATTACAGATGGCTGTGAGCCTGTGAGCCATCATGTGTTTCCTGGGAATTGAACTCAGGTCCTCTAGAAGAGCAGCCAGTGTTGTTAACCTCTGAGTTATCTCTCCTGCCTCCAGTTTTTTGTTTTTGTTTTTGTTTTTATCTTTAAAAAAGATTTATTTTCCATGTGAACGCATTTCTGCCTTCCCAAGACTAGTCCTGCTTTGACTGGGTGACTCGAAATTAATTTTTAAAACGGACAGGGACCCCAGGATCCCTTCTTCAGGGACCAGGGACCAGCTGGACTGCGTCTGATCAGGAGAATTCAAAGCGCACATTTGTCCTGCACACAAGTGGCTTCCAGCAGCCCTGTGTGTTTCCTTCCGATACCAGGGGGCGGGGCGATGGCATCACAAATTGGCCCCGATCCTGAAGACTGAGAGGGGCGCAGGGAGGGGACATTTACCGAACACCAGAGACCAGGGAAAACGCTGTGTGCGCTGTGGCACGGGGAAAGCGCTTCCGGGAGATACTTCTGGGTCCTGACAAAGCTCCAGGCTAAGTAAGGAGGAGGAGGATGGCTTCTGAGTGTGTAATGCAGTGCGTACAGCATTCTGGGAAATGTATTTCTGCGTCTGCGACTCAGCAAAGCGGATGATACAGTGAGACCCGGCTATGTTACTACAAACAATCCCAGAAGTCCTTGCTCTGAGGCAGTTCTCACAGAGGCTCCCAGCAGGCAAAAGGCACTCTGCCCTCTGGGATTATTTGTAGTTCCCTGGCTATGGAGTACTTGGCTTTAAGAATTTTCGTGTCTGGGACATATCATCATGAGTTCAGTGCTCTGTCGTAAGGACGTTCACAATAGTACAAGATAAAACAGATTTTTTTTTTTTTTTTTTTTTTTTGGTCTATGAGACACCTATAATACAACGTGAGTGGCTAGAAGTGGAGCTGAAATGCAGTAGATAGATTTAAAGCCTGGACAGCTCCTAAGATGGGGTATTGGAGCTTTTGGACAGGACTGTGCTGAATGTTAAGTGGGATGCGAGCACCCACAAGCATACATGCCATGTCTTCAATGTGTTATGTACTGTTGAAAAAGCAGGCACTTAAGGAAAACTATAAGGTTATCTTCCAAGAAGCTGGCAGTTGGTGGAAATTCAAAGTTCAAGAGTTAGGGCGGCAATCTTCATTTTCCTAATTCCTCATCCTGCATCCTGTTATTTTCAGGTATTTCAGACCGAACAAACAGCATCTTTTCGGGCTGGAAATCGACTGTAGTTTTCAGTTCAGATAGGTAGTAGCACATAATTTTTGAGGATTCTCTTATAAAACCCTTCCCAATAACTCAAAAGTTGACTTCTCATGCCTAGTGTTGGAGTTTTTGTTAGATGGAGAGACAATTGTCATCACAGATGGCAAAATTTCATTAAAACTAAATTTTAGTTTTCTACAACAGATTACATGGATTATACATATCTTAGTTACTAGTATGATTCCATATTACTTTTTCAGACATCTTTATTGTTTTTTTGCCATATTCTCTTTTGTATTTCTTTCTGTCTTACCTCTGAAATTATTATACCCCCTTCAAGTTTTTCCCATTTTCTCTTTCAAATCTCTATACCCTTCTACTTCCTACTGCCCCCACACACTTCCATTCTTACCTTGGAAATGGTCACTATTTCATTCTTGGTTTTTTAATTACTGCCAGATATGGACTCACATATGAGTACACACATACTCAGTTTAGAGCTGGAAAACTTAGAAGAGAGAATATGTGAAGTTTGTCTTTATGTGTTTGGATTACCTTATATAACATGACTTTTTTCTAGTTCCATCTATCTACCTGCAAGTTTTATGTTTTTATACTACTCAATAGTGATGCATTTTAAAATCATGACCTAAAGAGCTAATATTTAATTCATTTTTAAGGTTATTTAATAATTGCATCATTTTGTGCCTTCTCTTTTCTTCCCTCCAAACCTTCCCACAGACCTCTCCGATTTCTCTTTCAAATTCATCTTCTTTTTTCAAATTTGTATTATGCTCTTAATATAAGTTACTCAGTTCAATAATGTTACTTCCATGCATGTTTTCAGGGTTGATTGCTTGGTATTGGATAACTAAATGATTTTATGCTCTTTCCTGGAAAGATTTTTTTTCTCATACTCTCAGCATTTATTAGTTCCCTGCGGTTTTTGTGTAGGATTAAGGACAATGGTTTCTTCCTAGACCACTTTTGCATGTCTATTAGCATTTTCAATTTTAGTTCGTTTTTATACAGGTATATTGGTAAGCCTTTTTTCTTTATTTTTTATATTGGTCCATCTTATGGGTGTAGTTTCTGGTATTATTAGGAGACACATTACCAGACCATACTCTGATCCTCTGCCATATATATATATATATATATATATATATATATATATATATATATATATATATATATTTACCTCCTGTTATGCGTGATCACTGAGTCTTAGATCTGGGAATTGTTTTGTAGATGTATCAGATGTGACTGTTCTCCAGAATTCTGCCTTGTGATTGGTTGTGGTTTTCAGTCATGATTGTGGTTCAAGGAAAAGCTTCTTTGGTCAATGGTGAACTATACTTATCTATGTGCATTATTAAAAGCATTTAGGTTGCAACATGTTTATATTCATGCATGTACTTACATGTATTATAGGGATTTATGTAGATAATTCACAGTATGATTGCTTAAAACTCTTTCAAAAATTTAGTGTTATTTCACCCACTTCCTTCTTTTATATTTATTCTGTAAAAGACCTGGGGTCTTACAGCTCAGGAGTTCAAGATCTCACTCTTCTCAGGAATTCCCACAGACCACAACTCAATGCAAAAGCAAGAGCATTTTTTTTTATTTTAATCACGATAGGGACACCCCTCAAAAGGCAGGAGATGACACCAAGCATGCAAAGCACAGGGTTTTTATACTTAAAAATCTGGCCACTTTTGCTCTATACATTGATTGGTCAGCAAGAATAGCATGAAGATAGTTTACGCCTAGTTGTTTGCAGTTTTTGGCCATTTCTGAGTTTTCTCAAAACAACTCACCCTGCCCTTCAAGAGCTACCTGCCTCTGGCTTTAATTCAAGGCTATCTCAGAGCAGTTCATCTTCCCATTTGAGAGCCATATGCCTCTGGGTTTAATTCAAGGATGGGAATAGTCACAGCTGTTTTTCTTTTAAGTTGTTTTCATTCTCAGGTGGGCTCTCATCCCCCCCTTTTCTTTGTGCTCCAATTTTAACCCTAAAATTGTGGATCAATCTCAGAGAGAGATTGATACTGCCTCTGGAGCATCAGGACATGAATCACACTTACACATTCCCTGATGAAGGCCGGTAATCGGTTAACAATACAGGGTACTATTGTGACAAGGAGCAAAAGGGTAGCAAAAGGTCCCAGTAAGAGAAGCACATAGGGGAGCATACCATTAAACCCATTCCAAAAAGGAGATTCTATTAATTCTCATCTCCTTTTTTCAAGATATTTTTGTAATTTTTTAATCTTTCCTTTGACAATACCTGATTTATTAGTGTAAAAACAGCATTTCTCCTGTAGGGCTAAGCAGATTCCTCCTTTTTCGGCCGTATGGAGGTCTAATCCCCTCCAGGTCTGCTACTTCTGCTAAGGAATTGAGCTGGACTTTGAGGTCATTGATGGTGCTCAAAAGCAATTGTACACCACTAATTTACTGTTGGGACAGTTTCTTGTATTTATAAAATAAAACACCCAAACCAGCTGACCCAGCGCCTATGGAAGCAGTCATCCCAATTCCCACTAACAGAGGAATGAACTGAATGGCTTTCTTCGTTCTTCCAGCCATTAAGTCAAAGCTGGGGATTGGGACTGGCTCATCCACTGGAATGATGCTAATATCAGGGAGTTGCCTGTACACAGGTCCCAGTATAACCTGTGGGCAAGAACGTATAGGCTTTATTATTCCTGCATAAGAAAACAGTGTTATTGTCAGGGCAGAGAGCTGTGGAGATGTCAATTGTTGAATCACAAATGGCAAAGGTAGCATCCCCTACAGATAGATCTGAGCTATCATTTTTGTAGGGTTTTGTCAAACAGGTAACATTTTGGTTGAAGAGAGGCTGCACTCTCATAGGGAGTGCTGAGTGGCAGGACCCCTTAGCAGTGGAATAAGTGGCATTAAATGGGGGAGCTCCAGAGGAACAGGCTGCCCTTGTCAAAGGTGGAGGCAGCAGTCACTTGTAAGCAAAGGATTGGTGTCATTTAGGAGGCTATGAGTGGCAGTAATACCATCTACAGTCTGGGGGTCTAAAATAACGTTCCCTCTACTATCAGAAAGAACCAAAGAGTGGTAATTGAGGGATGAGTATTCTTTTTTCAATTAACTCTCCAATGCATTGTTTAACCTGTTCTTGTCTGCCCTGATCCTGCAGCCCTCTTCCATCTGAAAGGTGAATGAGAGGTACCTTTCTTCAGCATACAGGCTTCCCTACCGTCTCCAAAAAAGGGGCTGGGAGTAATTTATATCCATGGCCTCCTGTTGACACATTGTGGGACCAATCGTCTATCCTCATCTCCTCCCTGACTTGGTTCAATATGGCAGTGAAATAGGTGATGTTATCTTTTCCAATACATTGTTGCACAACTCTATAGCAACTGCTGTGCACAGTGTGTTGATAGGTATCACAAATGCAAAGCCTGGGGCACCTATTTACATAAGGAACCATTTTAGGTTGGTTACACAATGCCATTCTAAACTTGGGGTGCTCCCTGAAGTTTGTAGGGCTCTATATGCCCATGTATGGCCACACTCAACTTGAGCATAGGCCTTATTAGGGCTCCAAATCTCACCATTAAGTAAGGCTCTGCCATTCATCACCCACCCTTGCAATCACAGGGTTTAGCATGCATTGCTTTTAGGGCCTTGTGAGCCTGGTGAGGATCACCAAAACTCCAGTCAATAGTTACCCAATTGAGTACAAACAGCACCACCCAGAGGTATCATTGTCTGTCTACTTTACTGGTCAAAGAGTTCATTGTCCCTGACGAGTTTCAGTTTTAACAGGTTGCTGGAGGCTTACACTTTCCACGTGTCAGCAGGTTGATGAAGAGCAGGCTTGAAGTGTGACCCAGGGATCCAAGCTGCAATGCCCTCTGCTTTGACAGCTGTTGTGGTTGTGAGTAGGACACAATAAGGACCCTTCCACCAAGGTTCCAGATTCTGGCTGCGGTGTCATCTCACATACACCAGATCTCCAACCTGGAACTGATGGAACTTAAGGCAGACGGCACACGCAGAGTGCAAGATCTGTTCTAGCCACGTTCCTCATTGAGCATCAGCCAGAGCTGAATGAATGACCTTGTTAAAGTAGGCAAAGACTGCTCCTGGCTTATGCCTCTTCTCCTTGCCTGATCATCAGAAGCCGTGCCTTAGACTCTCTCCTCAAACTCCTCGTGGGCCAACACAGGTGCTTACTGTGAGCTAAGCAGTGGAATTTGGGTAGAACGCAAGACCACCTGTTTCTGGAAAGGCTGCTTTGGGGTGGGATATGGGAAAATTCGCAGGAGGAAGGAAAGGTTTCACAGTTTGGAAGCAGAAGGGCATTCCACAGTTTAGCCTGTATTTGGAGGCCTCGAGGGAGTGGGTGGGGCCTCAGGTCGGTATTTAAGTGCTGTCCTGGGTGTTGTTCTGAGTACACACTGGAGAGGAAGAACTCCTGTCAATGTGTCCTCAGCAGGATAGAAGATCAGGCAGATGTGGGTGGCTGCAGTAAGACAAAGACATCCCGGCGTCAAAAGACTGTTTGGCAGGCCAAGCAGAAGGAGGTCTTGCTCTCAGTTTTCGCCAAGACACCTTACCTGAGCTTCAGGACCAGGCAGTAACTGGCCAGGGAATTCGGAGTTCCAGAGTCCTCCATCCGAGTGTGGTTTCAAAACCGCAGAACTAGAACTGGCATGTCGAGGAAGACCTCAAAGCAGACCACCGCAGGCTCCAGCCATGAAGCCTCCCAACAGCCTCCTGAAAAGCTTGTCGCCAGGGTACAACAAGCAAGAGGCCTGCCCTCAGAACGGAGAAGGCCTCGAACGCGGCTTAGTCCAGCACAGATCAGCATGCTAGTGCAAGCTTTTCAGATCTCTCGATCTCCAGACTACGCCACGAGGGTGCAACTGGCACTGAGCACAGGTTTGCCTGAGGACACCGTCCACATATGGTTCCAGAACAGAAAGGCCAGGCAGAAAGGCCATGCTGGAGGGAGCACAGCTAAAGGTGAGGACCTGCCTGCCTCTCCTGGCCTGGAAAGGGCTCCTGGAGCATCGTGTTGCATTGAGGAGAAGGCTTTCCGGGACAGCTTGTTCACATCGGGTTCTGCAGGAGGCCAGTGTGCAGAAGCGTTGATGTCAAGACCCGAGCTCACCTTCACAGAGGCCTACCCAGAATCCAGCGACTCCTGCCCTGTCCAGCTCTTCCTGGAGCAACAGGTGAGAACAGTGGAAGAGGAACAGGGACCAGCCACTCTGGACCCAGATGTACCATGGGAGCAGATCGAACCAACACTCGAGGCTCCTCTCACGGAAAAAGAATATCAGGCTCTGTTGGACGATATTTGACCGCATTGAGAATGCCCAGAATTGGGACTGTAAAACCCCGTTGCCTGGACCCTAACCTGACCATTGTCTCAGAGACTCCAGCCAGAAATGAGCTTGGACAGATGCTCAGACTTGCACCTAAGAAAGGTGCAGAGCTCTAGGGATCCTGAGTAAGTGTTGGGGAAAAGATGGAAGGCCCTGGAGGTGCGAGGAACCTCACAAGAAGACCCACAGAAACAGCTGACCCAGCCCCCAGGAGTCTTGCAGAGACTGAGCCATCAAATAAGGAGCATGCTTGGTCTGGACCTAGGGACCCTGCACACACATAGCAGGTGGGAGGTGAATCCTTGTGCTTAATGTGGGTTGCCCTACGAGGAAGGTGTTGTGGAGTGGCCCAGTGGCGGTGGAGAGTTGTTTCTAACCTGGACTTTGTTGTTTTTAACCTGGACGGTTTTTGAAGGACAGTTATATAATGTTAGCTTCAATTATGATCAGGATAAATATGTAATTTGTCTGCTATTGTACTCTGCGTCATTAAATTATTTTTAGGCATTGCTATGACCTGGTTATTCTTTTCATTTGGAAATTAATGTAAAGAGGAGATATGATTATCTTTCAAGCTGAAAAGTGGTGTGATCATGAGTCTTGGTTTTTAACTTGACTGCATGTGGAATTAAGCAAAACACCCAAATTAAGGACACAATTGTGAAGCACTCTTCCTTATTTGAAGTAGTCTTCTCTACTTCTCTTCTGAATCTATAAGGCTGAAAAAAACACCTTTAATCCATATCTTCATACTGCAAAACCAACCACTCACCTTTGCCTCATCTTACTGGAAACCTATACAAGGACATA
Organism: Meriones psammophilus; assembly: GCA_036365155.1. Taxonomy (NCBI): domain Eukaryota; kingdom Metazoa; phylum Chordata; class Mammalia; order Rodentia; family Muridae; genus Meriones; species Meriones psammophilus. Next base: position 56,034 of record JAEOAE010002151.1, read on the forward strand.
GAAGAAGGAATGTTTTACTCTTTGCCTGTTCCCTTTTGCTTTGGTAGCAAGTCTATTTCTTCATTGACTATAGAACCTTCTTCTTGAGGATTTCCGTGTATATGAAGGTGAGTTGAGGCAACCAGCCTCATGGACTAAGCCACTGATAGATTCCTCGATTTTCCAGTTTTAGCCATCCACTGTTGAATTAATTGACTCACAGATTGTAAATCATTCTCATAAATCCTTTCCTATAAAGAGAGAGTTAGAGGGAAAATAAACTATGCATATAATCATCTTTCACATAGAACTACCAAATTTTCTGCTTTTAATAATGTCATGTAATTTATTCAGAAATCACTTAAACAATAGTAACTGACCTATGAGGAGTTATAGAAAAAAATATTCATCATCATGAAAAGTCAAAATGCTACATAAATTTTTGGGTATATTGATGGACCAGGAGTTACCTTTTTTGATGCAGTTGCATTCTAAAATATCATAATTGAATTACAAGTATTTTAATTTTTGCAGCATTTATATATAGTTTATTTTTACCTCAAATTAGTCCCTTCTTTGTCTTAATTCCCTCAACACACATTAAAGTGTGTTTATTTTTCATTTTCATAGGTTACGGAGATTCTATTTTATATGGGGATGACTTCATGAAAATTAACTGTTCTATGCATGACACTGCTAATACCAAAACATCATTCAACTAATAAGTAGACCTATCAGATTCACACTAGAATTCTCAGCAGAGATTATGAAAGCCAGAAGGGCTTGGATGGATATCATGCAGAAACTAAGAGACCACCGATGCCAACCCAGACTACTATACCCAGGATATATGCAGCTATCCAGCCCTACAGAATATACTAGAAGGAAAACCCTAACCCAATAATATTAAATACACTCCAGAAAACACATTGAGGCCCACACCATGACGGGAAGTCCATGCCTGACACTGCCTGGATGACCATGAACCATAGTCAAGATAGCCTAGAGACACACAATATCTGTAAACATGACAGGCAAAAAAATGTCAATAAAAGATACTCTGCTATAATCTTAGATGAGTGCCTAGCCCAGTTGTCATCAGAGAGACATCACCCGGCATCTGATGGGAGTAGATGCAGCGACCCACAGCCAAACACAATGATGTATCCAGGGGAACCCCAGAAATGAGGAAATACGTATTGTAGGAACCAGAGATATCAAAGACACAGCAAGAGCATGGCCCACTGAGTCAATTGGGCTCATAAGGGATCACAGAGTCTGAAGGACAAAAACATAAACATGCTATGAGTCTTGTGACCTAGGTTGTTGGCATATACCTTATGATTATTATCCTCATGTCGCTGAGGGACTTCCAACAGTGAGAATGGGGGTTTCTCTCACTCTTTTTCCTACTCTAGCTACACTTTCTCTCCTCGTGTATTGCTTTGACCAACTCTGATGTGAGGGGTTATTCCTAGTCTTTTTGTAACTTGTTAGGCCATCAGATTTTTTTTTTCATTGAAAATAAAGAAGCAGTGGATCTGAAGGAGATGTGAGGTGGGCAGAGTAGAGGTGGATAGATTGTGGCTGGGAGGAGTGGAAGAACAGGAAACTGCAGTTGGGATGTAGTGCATGAAACAACAACAACAATAAAATGCTAAAACAAAATAAACTGTCAGCAGCTCAGGCTGTTGGTGATCACCTGCATTCCTAGCACTCGGTAAGTTTAAGGTAGGTGGATCTCTGTGAGTTCAAGCACAGGCTGTTCTATAAAGAGAGTCCGGGACAGCCAAAATTATTCAGAAAAATCCTGTCTTCAAACAAAAAACTGTCAGCATTTTGTGTTTCATCTTTAGGAACTTTGTTTTATGTTCCACTTTTTTACTTTTTATTTTTTTTTAATATTAGATACAGTTTATTAACTTTGCATCCAAGCTGTAGACCAGTCCCCTCATTCCCTCCCTTTCCTACCCTCCTTCCCTCATCTACTACCTACCCCTTTCCAAGTCTACTGATAGGGGAGGGCCTCCGCCTGTTCCAACTGACCCTAGATTATCAGGCATCATCAGGTTTGCTGCAATGTCCTCCTCTGTGGCCTAGCAAATCTGATCCTGCCTTGTGAGGGGGGGGAAGTCAAAGAGCCAGCCATTGAGTTCATGTCTGTAATAGTCCCTGTTCCATTTAGTATGGTACCCACTTGGATACAGAGCTAACATGGACTATATTTGAGCAGGGGTACTAGGTTCTATGTGTACATTGTCCTTGGTTGGAGATACAGTCTCATAAAAGACCCTTGTGCCCTTATATATTTGGTCCTTGTGGAGTTCCTGCCCTCTCCAGGTCACACTAACTCCCCCCTTTTTTATATGATTCCCTGTGCTCTGCCCAAGGTTTGGTTATGAGTCTCAGCACCTGCTTTGATATACTACTAGGTAGAGTCTTTCCCAGGTCCTCTGTGGTAGGCTAGGGTCCTGTTTCATGTTTTCTCCCAGGTCCATCCCATTTGACTTTCTACATGAGGATTGATCATCTTAACCCAGGTCCTCTTTCTTATTTATCTTTTTGTTTATCTTCTTATAGACTTTAGTATGTTTATCCTATATTATAGGTCTAGCCTCCACTTAAAATCGAGTATATGCCCTGTATGTCTTTCTGCTTCTGAGATACCTCACTCAGGATGATCTTTTCTAGATTGTTTGTTTGTTTGTTTCTTCATGTTTACATTTTATGACTTCTGTGAATGGTCTAGATATAAACCTGTCTGTTGCATAGCTGGAACAGTGGTTTCCCATTTTATAAGCTGCTTCACCACCTAAAGAATGGATGGCAAAAGTGTTTTAGTTTCATGTTGTTAGACCTGGAGTCTCACTGCTCAGGAGCTCAGGATTGTGCACTTCCCAGGAACACTCATAGACCACAACTTGAGGCAAAAGCAAGAGTTTTATTCCAATTTCTATAGGGTTCCCCCTCCAAAGACAGGAGACAGCCCTAAATATGCAAAGGACAGGGTTTTATGCCTGAAATTGAAACCACTTTTGCTCTATACATTGATTGTTCAGCAAGAATAGCATGAAGATAGTTTACACCTGGTTTTAGGTAGTATACAGCTGGTTGTAGATAGTTTACAGGTGGTTGTAGATAGTTGTTCTCAGAACAGTTGACCCTTTCCTTCAAGAGTTATCTACACCTGACTTCAATTCAAATAATCACAGGTGTTTTTCTCTTTCCCAGGTGGTCCCTCACCCCCTCCTTTTTTAACTCAATTTTAACCCTAAAATTGTGGATCAACCTCATGGAGGGGTTAATATTCTTTCTGGAATATCAGGAATTGAACTGTACTTATACTTTCCCTGACAAAGGGGAGTTCTGGTCAGAGAGTTTATTGTCCCTGATGAGTTTCAATTTCAGCGGGTAGTTGGAGGCTTGGACTTTCCAGGTGTTGCAGGTTGATGAAATGCATGCTTAACATGTGACATGTGGATTCAAGCTGTGATGCCCTCTACTTTGACTGCAGTTGTCGTGGTGAGGAGGATGTAATAAGGACCCTTCCACCGAGGTTCCAGATTCTGGTTGCCATGTCACTGCACATATACCAGATCTTCAACGTGGAACTGATGGGGCACCTAAAAGGACCCAGGCACATATGCACTGCCAACCTTGCTCCAAATTTCTTTCTGAATAAGCTGCAATTCTTTCAGCTTGTACAAGTCAGAGTTACCACTAGTTATGTCAAGGGGTCCCCAAGAAGAGTCAGGGAACAGGAACCCATATAGTAGTTCAAAGGGAATTAAGCCTAGTATGGAGAGAGTATTTCTGACCCTAAAGAGGGCCAAGGGAAGGAGCACCACCCTGTCACCGCCAGTCTTTATGTTCAATTTGGTGAGAGTCTCTTTGAGATCTCTATTCATTCTCTCTACCTGTCCTGAACTTTTAGGTCTATAAGCACAATGTAACTTCCAATCAAGCCCCAGAAACCTAGCCACCTCCTGGCTTACCTGAACAACAAAGGTTGGTCCATTGTCTGACCCAACTAAACCAAGAAAAATGTCTTCCAGAATTTTTTTGGCCACGATCAGGGTGGTTTATTTCTTTGTGGGAAAAGCTTCCACCCATCCTGAGAAAGTGTCCACAAAAACCAGGAGATAATTATTGCCTTACCTGGATGGTTTACTTTCAGTGAAATCCACTTCCCAATGCATTCCAGGTCTAGTTCCTTGTCACTGGCCAGCAGTGTCACCTGAATACCACCTGAGAGAGGGCTGGGAGAGAGAGAGAGAGACAGGGTGACACAGAAAAGGACACCAAGTCTACTTGCTGATCCAGGTGTCGATTTAATGGACGTCAGGTTAACAAATAGGCAAAAAAGTACAAGCAGTTTCTCATGTAGGAGCTTTACTTGGTCAAAACATAGGAGAGCTCACTCAAGGTTACACAGAGCCTTTTGTCTGGTAACTATGGTTGCACACAGTTTCTCAGGGTCAGAGCAGTCTGCTGTAGGACCACCAAGGTCAGTTTATAAAAAACTGGACTTTGGAAAATAGCCAAAGTTAAGAGGCAGGGTTACACTGCTCAGATGCCATTAACACCAAATTTGCCATTAACTCCAAAAAGGCTGCCGCAGTTCCTCTCAGCGGCTTCCCTGGGCTCTGGAAACTCTCACCTATGTTTACACACTGGCAAGGTTCACACGCCCTAGTCACTCACCCAGTCAAGGTGGTGAGGTTTAGTATTCGGTACTGGGATTGGCGGGCAACTTCAGCCAATTTCTTTGCCCACAAGTGAGTCCATTTATACATTTGAGTTATTAACCTCTCAGCATCTTCCTGTGGTAGAATGATCTTACCTTTGGAGTTTATCCATGCCCCCAAGTCAGTGTCAAATATTCCCTTTTTTTTGCCACATTAACTTTAAGTCACTTTCTGAGTAGTTTAGTCATTCTTCTCTGGGCAGTTCAGCAGTTAGTACCACTGGGACAGAGTTTCCTCTAGCAGCTGCTTTAGCCTCCTGATCAGCCACATTATTCCCCTTTGATGCCCTGGAAGTCCCCTTCTGATGTCCTGGGCAATGAATAATGCTTACCTTGTCCAGCAGCAACTAGGCATTGAGCAAAGCCAAAATCTTGTTATTATTTTTTATCTCTTTACTGGCTGATGTTAGCAGGCCTCTGCTGATAGATGGCCCCGTGCTCATGGGCTGTTGGTAAGACAAACCAACTATCAGTGTAGATGTTTATCTTTTTGCCCTTTTCCAGAGATAATGCCTGGGTTAAAGCAATCAATTCAGCTCGCTGAACAGATGTGCCCTCCGGCAATGCCTGAGCCCATATTACATATATATATATATATATATATATATATATATATATATATATATATATATATATACTAATGCTGCCCCTGCCTTTCTCTTCCTGTTCTCAAAAAACTGCACCCATCCATATAGTATGATACCTCGGCATTGAGCAGAGGCTAATCTTTCAATTCCTTTTGCAATCCCTGTTCCTCTGCTAGAACATGCAAACAATCATGCTATAGGGGCTGGATTTCTGGATCCTGCAATAAGGTGGCAGGGTTTAGCTCCATAGCCAGTTCAAGGGTGACTCTATCATTATTCAAGAGCAAGGCCTGATAATGTGTCATGCGGGCATTCATGAGCCAGAAAGGACATAAAGAGCATAGATGGTGAGGTCCTGTCCCAGAGTCAGTTTGTCTGCATCTTTTACTAGTGCCTCCACTGCTGCTATTATTCTCAGGCAGGTTGGCCATCTTGCCACTACTGAATCAAGCTTTTTGGATAGATAGGCTACTGGTCTATTCCAGGGTCAAATTTTCTGTGTTAGCAAATCCGTGGCCATTCCCTGATTCTCAGCCACATAAAGATGGAAGGGTTTGGTTACATCAGGGAGTGCCAATGTTGTGGCCAATATTAAGGCTTGTTTGATAATGTCAAATGCAGTTTGTTCATCCTTTCCCCAGATGAAAGAGTCATTTCCCTTTGCATGGGCATAGAGAGGGGCTGCCATCTTGGCAAATCTCGGAATCCACAGCTGGCAAAACTCTGCTATACCTAAAATTTCCTTCAGTTGTTCAGTAGTCCGTGGAGGGGGAATATGAAATACAATCTCTTTTCTAGCCTCCGACGGCTATCTCTTTTCCTCTTTTAATATATATCCCAGATAACTGACCTGTTTCCTGCAGAGATGGGCCTTTTTTGCTGTAGCTGAGCTCACCCATCTCTTGCAACAGCTGGTCGGTGGCCTCAAGACAGGTTTCTTTACAATCTGCAGCTAATAGTATATCATCCATATATTGGAGAAGAGTTACCTGAGGATTGGTGTCCCGGAGGTGCACCAGGTTCCAGTGTAGGGCTTCATCTTCCTTTTGGGACAATCCTTGATTCAGTGTCCTTTCTCCTTTCAATAGGCACACTGATCCTTAGACAGAGGGCCCCTCTGATTTCCAGGAACTCTCTCCATATCATTATGATTGCACTGCAGTGGTCAGGATCTTAGTCAACTTTCTGTCTTGCCTCTTATCCTTTCTCTTTCTCTTGCTTCCTGCTCTTTCTGCTTTCTTTCCACTTTCTCTTCTTCCATCTCCCGGCTGTAGAAAACCTTTTCTGCTACCTGCACTAAATCCTTCAACAACTTGTCCTATAAACCCTCTATTTTCTGGAGTTTTCTACAAATATCTCTGGCTGACTGGTAGAATAAAGGTTATAGTCACCATTGGCTTATGCTCATAAGAGATAGGGTCATAGGGCGTAAACCAGCAGTATGGCTCTATCAGCCATTCAAGAAAGGCTGCAAGAGATTCAACCGGACCCTGAACTGTCTCTATTACCTTCGTCAAATTGGTGGGATTTCAAGTGGCCCCATGGAGACCCGCAATTAGAGTCTGGCAGTAGACCTTCAGCCATTCCCTACCTCTAGATGTGTTGTAATCACAATTGGTGTGGGTGAGGGGAAAGCCATCATCAATCTCATTAGGGAGGATGAAAGGCCTCCTGCCCATTCCAGGCACAGTCTTTCTCATCCTAAGGAGGATCCGTCTCATTCCTCAGTAGTTAAGAGGGCCTGCAAGACTTTCTGGCAATCATCCCAACTGGGCTGGTGAATAGGACAGATTCAAACAAATATGTGCCTTTTATCTCACCTTCAAGAAATGATAGTCACAGCCTGTCCCATAATAAAGTCGTCCATCAAGAATGTCAAATACGCAACAATGATAGAGACAAAGAGAACAAGAGAGGCAATTATACAAGGAAACCCTTACCTGTTGTACCACAGAATTCTGATTGAGATGCTGTCTCACAGCAGCTGTCTCTGAAGAGAAACAGATGGGAGGAGGACCATCCCGGACCTAGCCTCCCCAAATGGAATCTGAAGCATTCTCCAGTTCCCAGTCAACCGATATTCTGATAAGTCTCTCTATTGCAGTGACTGAGCAGATGACCAAAAAGGTCCAGAAATGTGCATAAAGAGAAACAGTGTTATACCAGAAATCAGACTAACCTGTTCCAAACTTGACCTCGGAGCCCAGTCTGTTGAGGGATAAGGAAGGGCATGCTGCTTCCCAGGCAATGCAAAAATGTAAGACCTGGAGTCTCACTTCTCAGGAGCTCAGGATTGTACCGTTCCGAGGAACACTCACAGACCACAACTCGATGCAATAGCAAAAGGTTTTATTGCTGTTGAGATAGGGTCACACCTCCAAAGACAGGACATGACCCTGAACATGCAAAGCACAGGGTTTTTATGCCTGAAAATCAGATCACTTTTGCTCTATACTTTACAGCTGGTTGTTTCTCAGAACAGTTCACCCCACCCTTCAAAAGCTATCTGCACCTGACTTCAATTCAAATAATCACAGTTATTTTTCTCATTCCCAGGTGGTCCCCTCATTTGTTCTGATGATGAAGTCACTGAATAATCTCATCTTGCAGGTTTAAGAGTGCAGGGATCTGTTAAGGAGCCTGTGCAAAACAACCTCCTCATTCACTAAGGTAATTCAAGGCCCTGGAGAAGACTGTTCACCAACTTCATACAGAGATTGGGTTAAGCTCTCAAGAGGGCAGTACCAGACTGACACCAGATAAGCACTGATGCCATTCTTGGCACATGATACTGTAAATATCACATGTAGGAGAGCATTTAGAGCATGAAGAGGAGGAGCAGCCCCAAGAAATGAATGATTAAGAGAGACACTGCTTTTGGCTCTCAGGAGCATCATGCCGACCTCACAAGACAAGCTACAGCTAGAGTTCCCAGTTCTCAAATCACCCAGTGTACTATTTTGGGTGAATCCGGGAATTTAGAAAAAAAAAAAAAAAAAAAAAAAAAAAAAAGAGGTTAAAATCTCTAGAACTCAAAATAAGAGGTGTGTTAACACAGAGGCAAGTGGTCCCTTTATTCACAGAAAGGAACAAGCAGATTCTGGCTCCAAGGGAATGCAAAGGTTCCCGGGGCTTCATGGCAGCTGTGGCAAGGGAAAGCACTGGTGTAGGGATCACAGCACCGAGAGGGACATACAGGCTAACCTCTTGCCATCAGTAAACAAACAGAGGGGCCTGTCAGGCTTACAACCCTCATGCAATAATACGAGCTGTCTCCCATCAGGCAGCCATGTGGTACTAGGCAGGTAGGAAAATCTCAACTGAGGATTTCAGATTTGATACACACCACTGCATGCAGCAGCACAGCTTTGCATCTGGCTGCAGATAAACCTCTGACCCTATCCGCGAGGGTTCTATGTTACAAAGGTAATAGAGCTGTTTATGGACCTGTGTCTTCAGGGATGGTAAAGAGGATCTCTGGAAGAAGCAGAATAACTTCTACAGGATCTATTGTACACCCAGGTACTGTCGATGGGGACTGCAAGAAAAAAGTTAAAATTATGGCACATGTAAATCAGGAGATGCAAAAATAAGGCAGGGGTAGAACTGCTCAGCTGTTACTGTTCTCCTCCATCTAGGGCAAAGCCACACCCTGAAGAACAACAGGCACATTTGGCAGTACCAGAAATTGTGTGTTCTGGAAAACACTGCCTAATGATCAGAGATCCAAATTAATGGCAGCAACAAATGTTGTTCCTTGAAATGAAGGAAATGACTTCAGTATCCTCTCCCAAAAGTCTTGGGATCCACACTGTGTGCTTCTGAAGGTTCATACAGTTTCTAGGAATCTGTAAAATTTCTCCAGTAGGACAAAGTGTATGGTGGATTAAATAGGTGGAACCAGAGGAAAAAACAGGGAACTTGACACCTTCTGTGGCCTGCCACTGAAGGAGAAATTCAGAAATAATTCCAGGAGTCTTTCTGCAGGATAAGTCTACTCTTTGCCCAAATGCTTAGACTTGCAGGGTCCTAACCATATTTAGATTGTTGAAATCATACACCGGGAGACTGGAGCTCAAAGGAACTTAAGGCAGACGGCACACGCAGAGTGCAAGATCTGTTCTAGCCACGTTCCTCCTTGAGCATCAGCCAGAGCTGAATGAATGACCTTGTTAAAGTAGGCAAAGACTTCTCCTGGCTTATGCCTCTTCTCCTTGCCTGATCATCAGAAGCCATGCCTTAGACTCTCCCCTCAAACTCCTTGTGGGCCAACACAGGTGCGTACTGTGAGCTAAGCAGTGGAATTTGGGTAGAACACAAGGCCAACTGTTTCTGGAAAGGCTGCTTTAGGGTGGGATATGGGAAAATTCGCAGGAGGAAGGAAGGGTTTCACAGTTTGGAAGCAGAAAAGCGTTCCACGGTTTGGCCTGTAATTGGAGGCCTCGAGGGAGTGGTTGGGGCCTCAGGTCGGTATTTAAGGGTGAGCAGCGGACCCCTTTACGCATTTGCCATAGTCTGCACTTTCCTGGGTGTTGTTCTCAGTACACACTGGAGAGGAAGAACTCCTGTCAAAGCGTCCTCGACAGGATGGAAGATCAGGCAGATGTGGGTGGCTGCAGTAAGGCAAAGACATCCCGGCGTCAAAAGACTGCTTGGCAGGCCAAGCAGAAGGAGGTCTTGCTCTCAGTTTTCACCAAGACACCTTACCCGAGCTTCAGGACCAGGCAGGAACTGGCCAGGGAATTCGGAGTTCCAGAGTCCTCCATCCGCGTGTGGTTTCAAAACCGCAGAACTAGAACTGGCATGTCGAGGAAGACCTCAGAGCAGACCACCGCAGGCTCCAGCCATGAAGCCTCCCAACAGCCTCCTGAAAAGATTGTCGCCAGGGTACAACAAGCAAGAGGCCCGCCCTCAGAAATGAGAAGGCCTCGAACGCGGCTTAGTCCAGCACAGATCAGCATGCTAGTGCAAGCTTTTCAGATCTCTCCATCCCCAGACTATGCCACGAGGGTGCAACTGGCACTGAACACAGGTTTGCCTGAGGACACCGTCCACATATGGTTCCAGAACAGAAAGGCCAGGCAGAAAGGCCACGCTGGAGGGAACACAGCTAAAGGTGAAGACCTGCCTGCCTCTCCTGGCCCGGAAAGGGCTCCTGGAGCATCATGTTGCATTGAGGAGGAGGCTTCCCGGGACAGCTTGTTGACACCGGGTTCTGCAGGAGGCCAGTGTGCAGAAGTGTTGATGTCAAGACCCGAGCTCCCCTTCTTCACAGAGGCCTACCCAGAATCCAGCGACTCCTGCCCTGTCCAGCTCTTCCTGGAGCAACCGGTGAGAAGAGGAACAGGGACCAGCCGCTCTGGACCCAGATGTACCATGGGAGCAGATCGAACCAACACTCGAGGCTCCTCTCACAGAAGAAGAATATAAGGCTCTGTTGGACGATATTTGACCGCATTGAGAATGCCCAGAATTGGGACTGTAAAACCCCGTTGCCTGGACCCTAACCTGACCATTGTCTCAGAGACTCCAGCCAGAAATGAGCTTGGACAGATGCTCAGACTTGCACCTAAGAAAGGTGCAGAGCTCTAGGGATCCTGAGTAAGTGTTGGGGAAAAGATGGAAGGCCCTGGAGGTGTGAGGAACCTCACAAGAAGACCAACAGAAACAGCTGACCCAGCCCCCAGGGGGCTTGCAGAGACTGAGCCATCAAATAAGGAGCATGCTTGGTCTGGACCTAGGGACCCTGCACACACGTAGCAGGAGCGAGGTGAATCCTAGTGCTCAATGTGGGTTGCCCTACGAGGGAGGTGTGTTGTGGAGTGGCTCAACGGCGATGCAGAGTTGTTTCTAACCTGGATGGTTATTGAAGGACAGTTATATCATGTTAGCTTCAATTATGATCAGCACAAATATGTAATTTGTCTGCTATTGTACTCTGCGTCATTAAATTATTTTTAGGCATTGCTATGACCTGGTTATTCTTTTCATTTGGAAATTAATGTAAAGAGGGGATATGATTATCTTTCAAGCTGAAAAGAGTTATGATCATGAGTCTTGGTTTTTAACTTGACTGCATGTGGAATTAAGCAAAACACCCAAATTAAGGACACAATTGTGAAGCACTCTTCCTTATTTGAAGTAGTCTTCTCTACTTCTCTTCTGAATCTGTAAGGCTGAAAAACACACCTTTAATCTGTATCTTCATACTGTAAAACCAACCACTCACCTTTGCCTCATCTTACTGGAAACCTATACAAGGACATAGAAGAAGGAATGTTTTACTCTTTGCCTGTTCCCTTTTGCTTTGGTAGCAAGTCTATTTCTTCATTGACTATAGAACCTTCTTCTTGAGGATTTCCGTGTATATGAAGGTGAGTTGAGGCAACCAGCCTCATGGACTAAGCCACTGATAGATTCCTCGATTTTCCATTTTTAGCCATCCACTGTTGAATTAATTGACTCACAGATTGTAAATCATTCTCATAAATCCTTTCCTATAAAGAGAGAGTTAGAGGGAAAATAAACTATGCCTATAATCATCTTTCACATAGAACTACCAAATTTTCTGCTTTTAATAATGTCATGTAATTTATTCAGAAATCACTTAAACAATAGTAGCTGACATATGAGGAGTTATAGAAAAAAATATTCATCATCATGAAAAGTCAAAATGCTACATAAATTTTTGGGTATATTAATGGACCAGGAGTTAACTTTTTTGATGCAGTTGCATTCTAAAATATCATAATTGAATTAAAAGTATTTTAATTTTTGCAGCATTTATATATAGTTTATTTTTACCTCAAATTAGTCCCTTCTTTGTCTTAATTCCCTCAACACACATTAAAGTGTGTTTATTTTTCATTTTCATAGGTTACGGAGATTCTATTTTATATGGGGATGACATCATGAAAATTAACTGTTCTATGCATGACACTGCTAATACCAAAACATCATTCAAATAATAAGTAGACCTATCAGAATCACACTAGAATTCTCAGCAGAGATTATAAAATCCAGAAGTGTTTGGATGGATATCATGCAGAAACTAAGAGACCACCGATGCCAACCCAGACTACTATACCCAGGATATATGCAGCCATCAAGCCTACAGAAGATACTAGAAGGAGATCCCCAACCTAATTATATGAAATACACTCCAGAAAATACATTGAGGCCCACACCATGAAAGGAAGTCCATGCCTGACACTGCCTGGATGACCATGAACCAGAGTCAAGATAGCCTACAGACACACGATATCTGTAAACATGACAGGCAACATATGTCAATGAAAGATACTCTGCTATAATCATAGATGAGTGCCTAGCCCAGTTGTCATCAGAGAGACATCACCCAGCGTCTGATGGGAACAGATGCAGAGACCCATAGCCAAAGACAATGATGTACCCAGGGGAACCCCACAAATGAGGGAATACGTTATTGTAGGAACCAGAGATATCAAGGACAACAAGAGCATGGCCCACTGAGTCAATTGGGCTCATAGGGGATCACAGAGTCTGAAGGACAAAAACATAAACATGCTATGAGTCTTGTGACCTAGGTTGTTGGCATATACCTTATGATTATTATCCTCATGTCGCTGAGGGACTTCCAACAGTGAGAACGGGGTGTCTCTAACTCTTTTCCTGCTCTCCTATACTTTCTCTCCTCGTGTATTGCTTTGACCAACTCTGATGTGAGGGATTATTCCTAGTCTTTTTGTAACTTGTTAGGCCATCAGATTTTTTTTTTCATTGAAAATAAAGAAGCAGTGGATGAAGGAGATGTGAGGTGGGCAGAGTAGAGGTGGATAGATTGTGGCTGGGAGGAGTGGAAGAACAGGAAACTGCAGTTGGGATGTAGTGCATGAAACAACAACAAAAATAAAATGCTAAAACAAAATAAACTGTCAGCAGCTCAGGCTGTTGGTGATCACCTGCATTTCTAGCACTCAGGAAGTTTAAGGTAGGTGGATCTCTGTGAGTTCAAGCACAGGCTGTTCTATAAAGAGAGTCCGGGACAGCCAAAATTATTCAGAAAAATCCTGTCTTCAAACAAAAGAAATCTGTCAGCATTTTGTGTTTCATCTTTACAACTTTGTTTTATGTCCCACTTTTTTAATTTTTATTTTAAATATTAGATACAGCTTGTTAACTTTGTATCCCTGCTGTAGCCCAGTTCCTCATCACCTCCCTATCCCACCTTTCTTCCCTCATCTCCTCCCTACCCCTTTCCAAGTCCGCTGATAGGGGAGGGCCTCCTCCTGTTCCAACTGACCCTTGCTTATCAGGTATCATCAGGACTGGCTGCAATGTCCTCCTCTGTGGCCTATCAAGTCTGATTCTTTCCTTGGTGGGGGGGAGAGGTCAATGAGCCAGCCATTGAGTTCATGTCCGAAATAGTCCTTGTTCCACTTAGTATGGTAACCAATTGGATGCAGAGCTAACATGAACTACATTTGAGCAGGGGTGCCAGGTTATATGCATACATGGTCCTTGGTTGGAGATACAGTCTCATAAAAGAACCCTGTGCTCTGATATATTTGGTCCTTGTGGAGTTCCTGTCCTCTCCAGGTCGTACTAACTCCGCCTTCTTTCATATGATTCCCTGTGCTCTGCCCAAGGTTTGCTTATGAGTCTCAGCATCTACTTTGATACACTGCTAGGTAGAATCTCTCCCAGGTCCTCTGTGGTAAGCTTCTGTCCTGTTGTTTTCTCCTATGTCCATCCCATTGGTCTTTCTAAGTGAGGATTGATCATCTTAATCCATGTCCTCTTTCTCATTTATCTTCTTTAGGTGTACAGATTTTAGTATGTTTATCCTATCTTATAGGTCTAGCATCCACTTAAAAGTGAGTGTATACCATGTATGTCTTTCTGATTCCGGGATAACTCACTCTGGATGATCTTTTCTAGATTGTTTGTTTGTTTCTTCATGTTTACTTTTCATGACTTCTTTGAATGGTCTACATATAAATCTGTCTGTTGCGTAGCTGGTAAAGATGTTTCCCATTTTATAAGCTGCTTCATCATTAAGGAATGGATTGCAAAAGCTTTTTAGTTTCACGTTGTAAGACCTGGAGTCTCACTGCTCAGGAGCTCAGGATTGTGCCCTTCCAAGGAACACTTACTGACCACAACTCGATGCAAAAGCAAGAGTTTTATTCAAATCGTGATAGGGTTGCCCCTCTAAAGACAGGAGACAACCCCGAGCATGCAAAGCACAGGGTTTTTATACTTAAAAATCTGGCCACTTTTGCTCTATACATTGATTGATCAGCAAGAATACCATGAAGATAGTTTGCAGCTAGTTGTTTGCAGTTTTTGGCCGTTTGTGAGTTTTCTCAAAACAATTCACCCTGCCCTTATTTTTAAAAAACTATCTCAGAGCAGTTCATCCTGCCCTTTGAGAGCTATCTGCCTCTGGCTTCAATTCAAGGCTATCTCAGAGCAGTTCATCCTACCGTTTGAGAGCTATGTGCCTCTGGCTTTAATTCAAGGATGGGAATAGTCACAGCTGTTTTACTTTTACAGTTGTTTGCATTCTTGGGTGGGCTCTCAGATGGAAATGAAGAGAGACAGAGAAGGAGAGAGCAGGACATGATAGGGGGGAGAGAGAGAGAGAGAGAGAAGGGCACCACAACAGAGAAAGGGGGAGGGCAAGAAGGCAATAGCAAGAGGGCAAGAGAGGCCAAGAGAGAGACAAAGTGGGCAGGCAGATCCTTTTAAGGAGCAAAGTAACCACACCTGCCCTCCCTGGCTGTGGACACATAATGACATCACAGGTTGCTAGGAAAGACAGAAGCAGGTGCCTAAATACTAAGTGTTGGCATAGGCCTTTAATCCCAGCACTCTGCCAGGCAGAAGCAGGCCAGTCTCTGTGAGTTCAAGGTCAGGCTGGTCTACAGATCTAGTCCAAGATAGCCAAGGCTAAAAGGAGAAACCCTGTCTAAAAATACCAAAATATTCATATGTATAATTAATATATTCTCACTAAATATAGTAATATAAACCAATATATGTAATAAATATTTTATATTTTAATATATACATTTTGTTTTAATCATATGTATATGTTTCAATTTATGTTTTAATCATATAGATATATGATTGAAATAAAAAATCTGAGCCAGGCTTTGTGGCACATATCTCTAATCCCGTCTCTCCAGGAGACACGAGCATGCTGCTGTGTAAATTCAGTGTCACCCTGGTCTACAAAGCAAGTCCAGGACATGCATGCCTAGAGAGAAACATTGTCTAAAAAAACAGGCTAGATGTGTGGCTAGATATGTCTGAAATCACATAGTGTGACTAGGCTATAAGAAAGTCTTGTCAGGCATGGTGACACACATCTGTAGTCCAAGCACTTGAGAGGCAGATGAAGGTAGGTCTCTGTGAGTTCAAAGTCACCCTGGTTTACAAAGAGATTCCTGGATTGGCAATGATGCACTGAGACACCATGTCACAAAAAATAAAACATTAAATTAAATTAAAAAAATCAAAGCCTGGACTGTTGGCAAATGCCTCTAATACTAGCACTATGACTGACAGAGGGAAATTTATCTGTGTTAGTTAAAGGCCTGCCTGGTCTAGAAAGCATGACAGGTCAGTCAAGGCCATACAGAAAATCTCTTTCAAAAAAACAACATCCAGGGATGTAAACAACCAAAAAATCTTCTAGTATCTGAAGGTTGTTGTTTTTTTACTTTTAAAAATTTATGTTTTTGTAAATTACAGTTTATTTACATTGTATCCACGTTGTGGCTGCATCCTTCATCCCCTCCTTTACCCAACCTCCAAACTCCTCCCATTTTTGTCCCCAAGTTCACTGATAGGGAGGTCCTCCTCCACTTCCATCTGACCCTAGCCTATGAGATCTCATCAGAACTGGCTGCATTGTCCTCCTCTGTGGCCTGCTCCCCATCAAGGGAGGTGACCAAAGAGCCAGACACTGAGTTCATATCAGAGACAGTTCCTGTTCCCATTACTAAGAAACTCACTT
Source organism: Meriones psammophilus (assembly GCA_036365155.1). NCBI lineage: Eukaryota > Metazoa > Chordata > Mammalia > Rodentia > Muridae > Meriones > Meriones psammophilus. The sequence continues at coordinate 72,352 of JAEOAE010002151.1, forward strand.
GGAGACTGAGCTGCCATGGAATATATCTAGTCAGGAGTTGAAAAGGTTCAAGGTTATCTCCATGCATGGTCTTTGGTTGGAGTATCAGCCCCCCAAAATACTCCTGTGCCCAGTATTTTTTCATCTGTTGCTCTCTTTGTGGAACTCCTGCCCCTCTCAAAAGTCTTCCTTAGTCATCAGGGAAATGCAAATCAAAATGAACCCGGGAAATCACATTATACCTATCAGAATGGAAAACATCAAAAACTCAAATGACAACACATGCTGGAGAGATTCTGGTGGTATTGTAAACTTGTACAACCACTTTGGAAATCAATGTTGTAATTTCTCAGAAAATTAGGAATAGTGCTACCTCAAGATCCAGCTATATCACTCCTAGGCATATATCCAAAATTTGATCAAGTGTACAACAAGGACATTTGCTTGACCATGTTTGTAGCTTCTTTATTTGTAATAGGCAGAAGCTGAAACAACCCAGGTGCCTACTCAGTTGAGGAATGGATATAGAAATTGTGGTACATTTACACAAGGGAATACTACTCAGCATTTAAAAATAAGGAAATCATGAAATTGGCAGGCAAATAGTGGGATCTAGAAAAGATGATCCTGAGTGAGGTATCCTAGAAGCAGAAAGACACACAGGGTATATACTCACTCATAAGTGGGTATTAGACATATAATATAGGATAAATGTGCTAATATCTGTACACCCTAAGAATCTAATCATGAAAAGAAACATGGCCTTGGATGAAATAAATTATTTACGATGTTCACTTATAATGTAATGGAGGAGGTCACCAGTTGTGGTTGTGTTCTATATTTTGAAACAATGGAGTAGCTATTGAAGTTCGCTGTATTTGTATTAAATCCAATCACAGAAGTTTATTAGGTCTTTCTGATATTCTTTCTGTGGCTGCTGTTAATCTTATGCATCTAATCACACTTGGTGATAGGTATTTTCTGCTGTAAAATATAGAATGGGATCTCCATCATCTATGTGATCCATTGCTTATTTATATCAGGTAGGGTGTGATCATGCTTTTCAATGAAGGGTCTCTGAGAAAGTGTGGTGCTTTTGTTTTTCATTTTCACAAATACCTTTAAGTTGTTTGTTTTCAAGCCTGATTTGGATGTCAGTAATTAGGCAAAGCTACATTTGAAGTCTTGATTCTCATATGTCACCCTTCTGAGTACAAGTCCAAGGGTGGAAGATGTTTCCCTAATGTGTTCTATTTTTACCAACATTAATGTTAAAATGCTTAATCGTGTGTATGTAGGTATGTATGACTGTATGTATGTATATCTATATCTATATGTATGTATGTACTGTTTGATGTTCCATCCTTCATGGTTCCATTATTTACTATATGACACATAATGTTGAAGTACTGCCTTCTGAGAGAATTATCTAGAGGTGCTAAATAATGTAACAGCAATGATATTTATTTCAAAAAGCATATTGTGTGTGTGTAATGTTACTATGGGTTCTTAGGCCATGACAGATGTGTGAAGACTTGGTGACAGCTTTGTGGGGTTTACTTTGGTCATTCTTATACGATGTTCAAAGTCATGTTGCCAGTTTTGTTTACCACAGACATTCCCCACTGAGTTCATTGATACTCAAATAAACTTTATTGAAATATTACATCAGTAAACTATTGTCATCTATCCAGATTATAAACCTATTGTCTTATAAGGAATAATAAATGTTATGTCCAAATTAAAATGATATAATGCTGTCATTTTTTTGGAATGTGTTAATTCATTCTTAGGAGTAAAGACTTGCTCATAACACTGTCTCAGATCTACAAGTGAATGTCAGAGAATTGTCTCAGTGGGCATAGTTGGTTGTTTCTAAGCCTGATGATTTGAGCTCAATTTCTAGGTAGCCAATATTACACCTATAGAATTTTTCTAATATTTCTATACTTGGGCCTTTGTATATACAAATTCACACACTAGTACATACATAAATCATTTTTAAACCTAAATAAGGGGCAGTTTTTTCACTGGCCAAAACACTCTTTGAGTTTCATGTTGAAAACTCATATACGGGATATAAACAGATAGTAAACAGCAATAAGTTGTCCTCTCATGGCACATACATACTCAAACATTTTTCAATGGGTGAAATTAAAGCAAAGGAGAAAACACACTTACTGACAACATCAGAAATGATTTTGCAAATGTAAATAAATGTAGAATTTGAGGACTTATTACTGTTCATTAAAAGAAAAAAATGTTACCTGTGTACATCTTATTTTATCCTTTCATTCCTTGATTCAAGAATAAGTCATTAAAAATATCTTTGCTTTGCTCAGAGGTGCATCCCTGTCATCCTAGACCTGGGAGTCCATGGCAACCTAATCTTTCTGAGATTATGGTCAGATTGGTCCACACAGTGAGCTCTCTTTTGTGTTTGTTCGTTCATTTATTTGTTTGTTTTTTAGACAGAATTTCCTTGTGTAGTCTTGGCTGTCCTAGACTTACTTTGTAGACCTGGCTTGCCTCAAATTCAAGTCTCTTCTTCCCTGAGTGCTGGGATTACAGGTGTGTGCCACCATGCCCAGCTCCAAAGACTGAGTTCTAAAACAGGCATGGCTATGTAGAAATATCATGTATTTAAATGATCCCCAAAATGTACTCTGTATCTCAAATTATAGGTTTTTTTTTTTCCCCTCAGGGATAGTGTCCACAGACCTGGGTCCTGGTACTGTTTCTGGTCCTGGTCCTGGTCCTCAGAGCCTAGCTCTTGGCCCAGCTGTGGCCCCAAAAGTCTGCTCTCAAGCACTGGCCCTGTTGGGCTTTTTCTGGGGCTCAGTCTATCCCAGTAGACGCCCTGGGCACCAACTACACACCTGGCAGCATCTTCTATAGATGGATGCACATGCCCAACTCGCAGGAAACTCTAACAAAAACAGGCTCCATACCCCTTGGCTCAGCCAGGACCACAGCCTAGGAACACCCTGTGGGCAGATGGGGAGGCCCCATCTCTGAATACATCACTTAAGTTGAGTAAGCAACACCTTTTTAATAATAATATGAAACCAACAACAATAACACAACAGTGAAAAACAGCAATTTAAAAATATACAAAATAAAGGAATCTTTTTCTCTAAGGGGAGCAGGCGCTGGGTGCAGCTCAGCCAGCAATTGTACCAACTATATGTCTGCCTTGGGCAGTGGGGACAGGGAATGGGTGCCCCCAAGTGCACTACAGTGGAGAGAAACAGTAGCTCATCCACCAGGTCCACAAGGGCCTGTGCGTCCTCTGATGCTAAAGCCAGAGGTTGCACTGGTCCAGGTTCTGGCAAGACTGGGGATCCTGCAGCCATGGGATCCAGGATCTCAGCATCCTCTTTGGGCTTAGCATCTGACCCCAAAACCAGGCTCTGTTTCTCCTGTGCCACCAAGGTGTCTTGCATGGACAGCTCTGCAGTTGAGGCCCCAAGTAGCCCAGGATCTGAGCAAAGAAAGGGGTGAGCCGTCATCTGGGATAGGGAGCAGCCTGAAGGCACGCAGAATGGGGTGAGCTAACCCAAGATGGCCTCTCCATGCCAGGGAAGGCACAGTCCCCTCTCCTACCTGCAGGACAGTTGATTTGACAGGCATCCTGTTCTGCTTCATTGGCCAGAGCTTCAGGACACTTCCCCTGTGGGACACGGGGTTGGAATCAGCTGCTGGCTCACCAGGCGCCTCCCTTGGGTCCTCATCCTCCTCCTAATTCCTCCTCCTCCTCCTCCTCGGCTTCAGCTTATCCCAGGCTTATCCATTGCCCGGAGGATCTCCCCAGATTGGCAGTCCAACTCTGCAGTGGGCACATGGATCCTGGCATAGTCCAGCAGTCGCCAAATGATGGCCAGGTCCGGGGCCCCAGAGAAATCCTGGGGCAATTTCTGCAGCCACTGAGACAAGAATGAGAAGATGTCACTGTGGGTGAGAGCAGGGCAGAGGGACATGTGGTTGGGAGCCTGGCCTCACTTCAGGGCTGCAGGGGGGTGACATTGGTATCCCCCAGGCCCTTCCTCTCCTGTCCCTCCCTCTGCTGCTCAAAACCCAGATGTCCCAGTGGGAAACATCTGTCCTCCACCAGCAGGCAAGGTCTCGGGACAGTCCCTAGTGAGAGAACCCCAAAGGCGAGGCTCCTGGCCATTATTGGTCCTCCACCCTGGCCACCCCAAACAGCTTTTCCCTGCTCACCTCCCCCCTTGGCCTCAAGCCCACTCACATCGTTGTCTGCTTGTCCCCCTCACAGTCGGGCCTGAAGCATCTATACCTGTGACATTTCACGGGGGTGTCACCCCTAAGGCCCCGTGTCTCCAACCCACCGAGACATCCAGAAGGAACTATCAAAATCTTCCCAAGGAGGGGGTTGAGGGTGCTGGGGCCTCCATTCATCTCAAACACCACAGATGGGGTCCAGAATCTTTTACACAAACAGGGAAAGGATGCTCAGGGTGTGAGAAAGAGTGGTGTGTGACACTCCCTGGGGAAGGGGAATGGCACCTGGTAGAGCCCCACCCTTGCCCCAATCGCCCATGCTCGGCCATATCATTTTAAAGGGCCAGGCCCGGGCCCAGGCTGCTGGGACTCAGTGGCCCCAGTTCTGTGAGGACACAAGCCCTGGGAAACAGCATGAGGAGATCTGTTTGGATCCCTGGGGGAGCCACTTGCTTGCCTTTTCAGAATCAATTCCAGAATCACCCCTTTGGTCGCAAACTTTGGATAAAGGGCCAGAAAGATCAGTGGGCAAATAGGGGATCATCTGCTCCACGAAGTTCACGCCATCATTGCTGAGCGAAGGGGATACCATGCAGGAAGGCTCGCTTCCTTTCGCTCTGAGGAAGGACCAGGGCAGGAGGGAGGCTTGAACTGTGCAAACCCCAAGGGGCACCAACGACCCCTTTCCCTATACCAAAGCGGGCTTGAAAAGTGTTCCTCAGTGACCAAACAGGAACACTTGCCCAGGCCTCAAACGCGGTGGATGGGGGTGGGAGTGGACCAGAAAGCTCCCCACCACATGGCAGCCCTGATTACGTTGGTCTTGGTCTCCCGGTGGGGAACAGGCCAGAAACGTGACAGTGAGCGCAACACATGTCTCCAGCAGTGGCCCAGGCGACCACCGCTGGCTTCCAAGAGACCTAAGCCTTTGGAGGTCTGGAAGCAGAAGTACAGACTCCTCTCTCCAGCTCCTCTGGACCAGCTGGTTTGTCCAGGCAGTTGTTGCTGCTGCTGGCGTCTGGTTACCTGGCAACCAGTGTTCCGAGTTCCACCTGGAACAATGCTGAGGAAGCATGGTCACTTCCTGGAGTCACCTGCCCAAGCCTCCCCATCATGGGCTCTCCCTGGGGGCCACCATCCCTGCAGGCTCTGCAACAGTTCCAGAGAGAAATGATGGAGAAGTTGCCTGCCGTCACCACTAGAGGGCAAGAGGCACATGAGAGGGTGCAAGGATGTAAATAATAGCAGCAGCAGAGAGGGATGGCTATCATCCCTCTTTAATCTATTATTATTATTATTATTATTATTATTATCATTATCATTCCTTTCTTCTTCCCTAGTATATGGCAAATAAATTCACCTTCTTTCATTTACCCTACTGAATTAAAATGTTCTCACCTCTCAGCCTTTGAATATTTATGTTCTTTATCCTTTCTAGGGTGTTAGGTAACTCTTGCTTTCCTTTAGGTTTCATAGTGGAATTTATGTGATGTATACATTTCTATGCATGGTCTATGGGTTTGTTTATGGTGGATTACCCCACAAGACTGTAAGCTTATAGAGAAAGAGTGGTGTTTACATCAATCATTTTTGTGTGTTCAGGACTTAGCAGAGTATTGGCTACCTAATTCACAATAACTATCTGTGGAAGGACAAATAAACTTTTAAAAAGTAAATTCCTTTAACAAAGTCTTCATAATCTGATAGTAATACAGAATTCCCACCTAAAGGATGGGAGCATGTAGCATTTTATTTGTTAATGCCAGCCATTGTGCCATCTGTAAAAAACTTTTCCTGCAGTCTTTTTATCTTGTTCTGTTACTGCTGTTACTAGGACAGCCTACTCTATGCCTGTTGCCTTCTCTGTGTTCTCTTTAATTTATCCCATAACAAGTTAATTCCTTTAAGCTTTAGTGAGATTTAGCATCTGGCTTCATTATATCCAAAGACTAATCTGTTTCTGCCTGTTTTGAACAGAAGGCAGGAATACAACTCAGAGGTAGAACATTTGCTTCACATATAGGAGGTAAGGAAGGAGGAGGAAGGGGAGGAGAAAAAAAGAACAGGAGAATCGAAACATTGCTTTTCTTTATGCAGATGCACTTCCTTCAATACAGGGGTTAACAGTCTTCTTGTCTCTGCATTCCAAATAAGGTAGAAATTCCAGATACAGCAACAGTGATACTTATTTAGTGTTAGTTTTTAACCTGGTCCTTCTCCTGACATTTACCTGCTTTATATGTATTTGGTTTTATGTATATGTTCATTTTCTGGGATGAATCAATTTTTTCATTAGGTTTTATGAGAAGTCATATCCTCAGAAAGTGTCCTGAGCTTTGAATCCTCCCATACTTATCCCTAGGAGCCCATATCTGCAAAGGTGATTATGTCCTCTCTGTACATCATTTGATGTTATGACTTCAGGATGCATCTTGAACCTTGTTTTCAAGAGAATGTTGTAAACAAGCCTTAAGCTTAGCAGGCATTTTGTGTTTCATGAAAAAAAAATTTCATCATAAAATATCCTGTCTGAAAAGAGCATCTGAGATCATTGTACAATGCACTCAGTTATTTTCATTTTAGTCATTAACATTATTAGTACTATTTAATGTTTTTCATTACTTTGTTAGAGACACAAATATGATGACCCTGGTGTAAGGGACTGTGTACACACTGTTAACTAAGAAAATAAAACCACACATTCAAAACAAGTAAAACCTCCAAATATTGTTAAGAATTAGGTTTAGATTTAGGCTCAAAAAAATTCAGTTTAAATGTGGGAAAGACATTGAAACACCATTATTCAGCAAACGTTTAGAGCATATATATAATATATATATCTATATATATAAAGGAATGTACATATAAATATAATATTAAAAATACATGTTGTATATACATGTAAATATATACAACAATTCTTGGCATACGGTATAGACATATATAGATATAGGCTAAACCTACTAAAATCTGTACATCTAAAGAAACTAATCAAGAGGGAGGATCCTGACTAAAAAGCTCAATTCCTATCCCGTAAGGCAAAGAGGATGGACATCAGAAGAAGAAAACAGGAAACAAGTTAGGAACCTGCCACAGAGGGCCTCTAAAATGCTCTGCCCTGCAGACTATCAAAGCAGATGCTGAGACTTATGGCCAAGTGTTGGGCAGAGTACATGGAATCTTATGAAAGAAGTGGGAAATAGTAAGATCTGGACAGGACAGAAACTCCACAAAGAGAGCAACAGAATGAGAAAATTTGAACACCAGGGTCTTTCCAGAGACTCATACTCTAACCAAGTACCATGCATGGAGATAACCTAGAACCACTGCACAGATGTAGCCCATGACAGTTAGTGTCCAAGTGGGTTGCATAGTAATGGGAAGAGAGACTGCCTCTAACATAAACTGATTGGCCTGCTCTTTGATCTCAGGCCAGAGAGGAAGACAATGCAGCCACTCCTGATGAGACCTCACAGACTAAGTTCAGAAGGAAGGAAAGGGAGACATCCCCTATCAGTGGACTTGGGGAGGATCATTCGTGAAGAAAGAGAAAAGTAGGTGGGATTAGGAAGGGAGGAAGGAGGAGTTTATGGGGGGATACAAAATGAATAAAGTGTAATTAATAAAAGTTTAAAAAATTAAAAAAAATATTTAACACAAAAAATTAAATAAATAATAAAATAATTCTTGGGCACACATACAAAAAGTGGGACTTTATTAAGATTTTTTTTCCTTTTTGTTTTCTTGACAGGAAAAGCTTGAACATGTTCCTCCCCTGTCCTCCTTTTTATTCCCCTCTCCTCCCCTTCCCTTCCCTGCCTTCCTTGCTCAGTGTGAATTTTCAAACATTGAACTTGAATGGATGCAGTTCTTCGAAAGCATTGCCAAAAGGACCCCTGCAGCCTCACTTCTAAACCTTGAACCTCAAATGCATTCTAGCTATTTTTTTTCTTGCATTGGTGATTAAGTAAAGCAACTCATTTTCTGGGGGTAGCGGTAGATACCCAGACATGGTGAATTCCTCATCTACCCCTCCCCGTTCCCCCTACTTATGTCCTTTAGCACTTTGGGGAGCACATTGACAGAGGTTCCCCACCCATTCAAACGACAATCATACATGTGCTTTCTAAGATTTTCTAATAAAATTCTTTTTGTTGCCAGTATGAGACCTTGACTAAAAAAGAATTGGCTTCATTCTTAGGTGACAATCCCATAAGTACAGCCAGGCTAGTAAGTGACATATCAAGGTGCTCAGGTGGGTATTCTGTGTACAGTGCCAGTACACAGGCTCAGACCCAGGAGCTCAGTGGAGCCAAGCCTTCCCTATTTGAGTTCAGTTCACTTCCTTGTTGAAGCCACCTATGGCAAAAAAAAAAAAAAAAAAAAAAAAAAAAAAAAAAAAAAAAAAAAAAAAAAAGTTTGTGGGATTGGGAGTGTAGCTCAGTTGATAAGAAGTGGAGCAGAAGAATCAGAAATTCAAGGTCATCTTATAGCTGTTTAGTTTAAGGCCAGGCTGGGCTACAGGGGGGACCAAATAATAAAATAATAAATAATAATAATAGTAATAACTACAATACATTTTAACTAAAAGCATTATGCGGCGGTCATTGTTCCAAGCCAGATCTGACCTTCCTAATAGAGATAGCAAGGTCGAGCCCAGCAAGATTTTCTGCACACAGACCCCTCTCCAACCGAGCCTTCCTAACCAAATATGTGGAAATATGTGTTCCCACTGATGACCAGAGGTGCCCCAGCTTGTAGTATTGGGAGCATGGGGAAGGCAAAGTCACCATGGAGCACAGCTGTTTGATCACCAGCCCACTGAGACCATCACAAGCAAACAAAATCACAAAAGAACAACAAAGGAAAAAAATGTACTGGGTATAATGCGCTCAAAGAGAATGGAAGAAGAAAATACCAAAACTCAGAACAGTGGCCTGTTTCTCTATGGGCCCTCTATCCTGTTCCATTAGTGGTGACCTACCCCCAAATCAGGCTCCACCCATCTACACCAGAGTTTGGAATGGTGACCTTCATTCAACCAGACCAGAGAATGGAGCAGCAACATATCTGTTGATTTCTACCAGACCAGAGGCCAAAGCACCAGCCAAACTCTGCCAGACCAGAGACCAGAGCAGCAGGAAATTTCTGCCAGATCAAAGGCCAGAGAAGCGGCCAAACTATGCCAGACCCAAGTCCAGAGTAGTAGCTAAATTCTGCTAGACCAGAGACCAGAGAACATTGGCAAAGGTGCCAAGCCTGGGGCTCCACATACTGTATCCATCCTTTGGCACCTCTTTGCCACTCTCACTGGAGCCTGTGGAGCATGGCTTAAGCTTCCCTGAAATGGGAAAGAATCAGGTCTAGGGGGATAGAAGAATTCTGTCCCATGTCCTCAGTCAGTCCCAGCAAAAAAAAAAAAAAAAAAAAAAAAAAAAAAATGGCAGTGAGAGTCAAAACAGTTAAACAAGACACAGACTGCTAGATCCCATTGCTTGTGCAGCAGAAAAATACACAGAGCCAGACAGCACATCCCACCACTCCTGCAGTGGAAAAAATGAAAGTATGATATCAGTGAATCTCTGATGCAGCAGCTACCTGCATTGTCCTTGTCCAAAGATCCAGAGATCACAGAAAACTGGGTACTCTACCATCCTTTACAGATAGGGGCACATTCATCCTCTCTGAGGTCCAGAGATCACAGAAATCTCAGTGCTTAACGCCCTTTACAGATTTGCCCCTTTTAGGGGGGTCTGGAAAGTCTTCCAAGCCCCCTCTGGCCCACAGCTGTCCAAAGCATCAGCTCTAAACTTTCTGACTACACAGATTACACATTTTCTCCAAGGCCCTAAAAAAAAAAAAAAAAAAAAAAAAAAAACTAGAGATACACAGAGACAGACACAGACAGACACAGACAGAGTGCTCACTTACTAGCTGTTGTTCAGCAACATGTGCCTGGGGTGCTTGGGAGACTTGTGGATCCAATATGAGAACCCATATTTTATGGCCAGATCTTAGGGTCACCAAAGTTCACCAGGAGCTGAACCACATATACAAGAGCAAAGAGTTTTATTTGGGATTAAGCTGGGTCTCTCCATCATCACCATCATAGTGGATCAGAGAGGAGAGCCCTCAGCAGCTGCATGACAGAGTTTTGAATGGGGTTTTAGGAAGGACCAAGAAGTTCCAGTTTAACAGTTACAGGATTGGGTGACATTCAGTAAGGGCAAGCTTTTTACAAAGTGATTGGCTAGCTAACATAACTAACATTAAGAGAGCTAACTCTTGGCCTCAGAAATGTTAGGTATTTTCTGTGTCATTGAATGTTCTACTACAAGGTTGGTGGGTTGCTCAGGACAAATGCCCCACTTTGAGATAAGATACCTTCCCATCCTTGTGTTATCCTCAGGCTGTTCCTTGGGTAGGAATCTTATGACCTTGTTTTGAGAAATGGTGACCCATGGCCTAGTTCCAGCTGACCTTATGGTAGAGTCACTATTCTTGTGACCTTTAGGTGACCTTTTTTAGTCCTACTTCCTGGTGATCTTTGGGGGTGTCAGGTAGGTTCTCTAAGTTCTAAACGATCCATTTGGACTTTGTGGGGATTGTAAATGATATGTCCTGTGTCAGAGAGCACTCCAATATCAAGCTGTCATATAGAAGAGTAGACCTGATGATGTAAAGTATTTCCTATTGCTGAGAAACTAGTGGCACCAGTTAGAATTTAACTGAGGGAAGACTGCCTGTAAAACAATCCACTTATAAGTAGTCTGCTAACCAGGCCTGCTAGAGAATAGGATCCTGAGATACACATGTTTGCTCACCAGGATTGTCTAGAAATGTTCCAGGGTGATGTCTTTTTAATTTGTAAATTCCCAACACATATTTATTAATTCATGAATGCAAATGAAAGCAGACCAGTTTTGTGGGTGTACAATTTGGGTCAGGTACCTTGATCCAGTAAATATTGAATTTTGAATTAAGGGACTGTCCTATGCCCATATGTACAATCCTCATTGACACAGTTCTGCCAGTTCAAATTTGAGGAACAGGCTATTGACTAATGCTTTGTCAGATTACAGGTCTCAGCAGCTAATATTGTACACAGGGACAACATCGAACAGTATCTTATTAATGGATTTCCCTCTACAAGAGAATAGCCTGTGTTTTTCAAAGTCAGTATGCCTATGTGTTTTCTTTTTCAACTTTGAGGTTAAGAGCACTGGATACTCTTCCAGAGGTCAGGAGTTCAATTCCCACCAACCACATGGTGGTTCACAACATCTATAATGATATCAGGCGTTCTCTTAAGGTGTGCAAGTGTACATGCATGCAGAACACTGTATCCATAATAAACAAATAAATAAATAAATAAGTCAGTTGTTGGTATTATTAAATTTTATTTTGTTGATGCATCACTGCTCTACTCTCTTATTAGTTAATATTCTCTGATAATCCCCAGTCATTAAGAATTCCATTCCTTTTTCTCTAGTGCTTTGATTTTTGTTCTTGTTTAAAGCAATGTCTCCTGCAGATCATGTTATGTAGCTTACACTTTATTTAAACACTGAATGCTACCTCTACTGCCCAGTGCCTAGAACATAATCCTTCAACTCCTTTCAGGTGGGCCCTGACTGGTCAGTGTGAGGTAAAAGAGATCAGCGAATGAGTGTCCACTGACCGCCCTGGGTTTTGTTTGTTTGTTTGTTTGTTTGTTTGTTTGGAGGTGGGAGATTACAAATAAAGAGGGACCTGTGTAAGAATTGAGTTCACTGACCTACTTTGAAGCTGGTGTTGTCACAACACAGAAAGGGAGGGGGAGGAGGGAAGATGGCAATGATAATGGTAATCAATTTTAGATGGTCAGTAAATGTGAAAGTGTATGTTTAGGACTGGGAGCTATACACAACGAGAATCAAGAATATGGATTAGTTGCTGAACTTGTTTCTGGAAAGCCAATTTTTACAGTTACACGAGTTCAAACACACAGAAGATCTGGAAAAAGTGGGGTGGTAGTGCCTAACATGAATGCTTTCCCCTTCCCCCATTTGAAAATGTACAACCTGAGAGAGAAAAGGTGTGAGTAATACTTTGTGTGCTCAAATATATACTTGAATTCCCTGAAGAATATTGGACCATAAAGCCATTTTCAACTTTTAAAAATAATTTTTAAGATTATAATCAAATCGTTTCAACCTTCTCATTCCTCTCTACTCTTACGTCTCAAAAGATGGGATAAATCCTTAAGGTGGCTACTTAGAAATCAAAGCAGATGTGGCTGTCAGGTTCTCCCAGCATCCCTCAGTCCTTACCTGTTACAAGGTATGGGTGTCAATCACAATTTTCTAGCCCAGGAGATGAGCTGCCCTCCTCCCAGCTGTCCTTCCTTATGTATTCCAACCATTTCGGTTACCTGGTATTTTTAATTTATCATTTATCCTCCTGGCCCTTTGTTCTGGCTCTCCACTTCCCTCTCTCCTCTCATCTCACATATCTCAGGGTCATGTCAACTTTAGACTGTCCCAGATGTCCCTGTGTCTGACTATGTTCTCTCGTCTATCTATAAAAAACATTCTACTCCAACATTCAAAGGTACAGCCATATCCTTTTTGTTTTATTTCTCATTTTCATTGAGCTCCCATTAACGACTCCTTGCTTTCAAATTCATGGCCATTTGTTTCTTTAACGGTTGTTACTATTTGGCTTTGACTGAAGTTTGTCTGAAGGACTTCCCATCTATGAGGTAGAGGTGACTGCACTGGACACTGTTCGTGTAATGGAATGTGCAACATAAATGGCTTGTATCTGGGAAGATGAGCAGGTGCCCTGGTACAGTGGAAGATCGTATTTTAAAACATTTCCAAGATGAGGATGTTGCAGGATATTTGATCCCAGTGTGATCCCTCAGATTGTGAACTGTAAAAACCATTGCTCTGTTTGGTGTGGTTGAGCCCTAACAGAAACCTTAATTCCAAGAACTTTCTGTTTATTGTAAACAGGTGATTGTGGTATGGTTCCCTCATCCCCAGAACATACCTTTAATTCAAAAGTTCTCTGTGCATAGGATTTAATAATGTTAACCCTAGGTCAAGAGGCAAAGCAAGAAACCAGCTGACAGGGATTAAAGAGTAATTGGAACTTTCAGCTGAAATGTATTTAAGACAGAGTGTAAAGGTGGAAGAAGTTTTAGCATGGTAGCTTTTGGGCTCTTGGAGCTTTGAGCTAGAAAGACTTTCGCCTTGGGTTTCTTTGGCCTATCCCTCCTGAGCTGTCATCTGAGCTGGTGAGCTTTTGGGGCTTTTTCCTCTTGGAGGTGAGGTGAGTAGCAGGGTCACATGGGTGCTTTCTTTGCCTCTCTGTGCTAGCAGGTTTTAAAATTGAATAATTGGGATTTCTATTATTTTATAACTACACTAGGGTTCTGTGTGCCCATAGGGGTTAGGGAAAAGCTAGAATGCCTCTGCTATTTGCATTATTTGATTGTTGATCCACTGGTAGAGGAACTACTATTGTCTTGAGACTCAGCTCCATTGTTCAAGCTAATGAGGGACTCTGGGCAGGCCTAGCCGTCAGGAGCAACAGTGGGAAGTAGTTTATGGGTTTGTTCTGGGATTTTCCTCTGATGTAGCTCTAAAGATCTGTGAATGAGACCAGAGGCCATGTCATGCTGAGTGTGGGGCCATTGTCCCCAGGCCAGGAATAGCAGGCTGCTGAGCTATCACAGCGTCATCTGCTTTGAATGAGATGGACTCTGGTTCAGACTGTGGTTCAGGCTATAGTTCTGTTGGTCTCCATGTGGTGATCTCGGCAGAGACCCTTGGTCTCCAACCCTTCCTGAGTGTTGATTGTCAAGAGAAGTGAGGATTTTGTAGCCTGGGCATTAGAAAGTTGTGGTGCTTATAATATAAATATCTAGTGTGCACACACAGATATTGGTTTTGCAGTGAACAAATTGGAAAACTGAAGGTCTCATTTCTAGAAATGATGAATGTTGTATTCCACATACAGCTTTGTGTAACAAATTTTACAAATCATTTTGAAACTGGAAGAAAAGAGGTGGTGGTGATCATCTTTCAGCAATACTTGATTATGTTTTTTAACTTTTCAACTACCACCAGCCACAATGGTGTGATTTAGGGAACTTCAATTCCAGGGTACAAAAGGAATTTCGGAGATGCATAATTTTGTCAGGTGTGCCTGGTTTTAGGTAAGTGGATAGGGCAGATTCCACATCTTGTGACATAATTCATGCAGCAAGAAAAAGGTACTAAATTAGTCTCCAACATTTTTTGTGTGTGAGTGTCGGCAAGGGCTGGGCTGTGCCTGAACCCACAAGGGGACATGAGGGACTGCAAGCCATAGCCCAGCTTTATGATCACCTCCATTTTCCAAGAGACTTCCAGAGCAAAAGGACTCTCTGTAAAGGAGGTTAGTAGTAGCTGGAGTGTCAGAAATATAACAGTTTAGGTGTTGCTTTGTGTTTGTCTTGTAGCAGTTGTGAAATCTGTGTTTATTTAATTTGTATTAATTACAAAATAAAAGTTATCTCTGGTCCAGTGCACATTTTTCATACTAGAGTTTCCTTAGGTCTTTTCACGTAAACTTGGCTATATTTTAGGCTTATGTTTTTGGCTTTTTCTCTCACCCCCTCATTCTTTCACAAACACTGTAAACATACTTCTTGATTATTGAAGTTTGTGGTAAGTACAGAAATCACATCTTGCCAGAAGATTATGAGATTCATGACAATAGAATCATCCCTTATTTTTCTGTTTTCCTCTGTTTCTTACCAGGTGGCTTTTCTGATATGAGATTGAGATTTTGAATTCTCCTTTAACAAGCACATAAAGATCATTTGCACTTATGTCTGTAGAAGGCAGAAGAGACAACATGGAGGTAGGTGATACCACTTGGCCAGTTTATTCCTTTTCTTTGGACATTTTCTTTAGGTGATCTATCCTTTTTCTTCCAAAGTTTTATTTGTCCAGTGGTCTCCATATTCCTTAGTCTTTCAGAGGCCCTCTGTGGTAGAATCCTTCCCTGTTCCCTGTTCTCCCTCTTCTGATGTGCATCCCATTGGCCTTTCTGGGTGAGGATTGATTATCTTACGCAGGGTCCTCCTTCTTCCTTAGCTTCCTTAGATATACAGATTTCAGTATGATTATCCTATATTATAAGTCTAATATCCACCATATGTGTCCTTCTGCTTCTGGGATACCTCACTCAGGATGATCTTTTCTAGAACCCACCAATGGCCTACAAATTTCATGATTTCCTTGTTTTTAATTACTAAGTAGTATTCCATTGTATAAATGTGCAATTTCTGTATCCATTCCTCAACTGAAGGACATCTGGATTGTTTCCAGCTTCTGGTTATTATGAATAAAGCTGCTTTGAACATGGTGGAGCAAATTTCCATGTTATGTACTTGAGCATCATTTGGATATATGCCTAGGAGTGGTATTGCTGGATCTTGAGGAAGCACTATTCCTAATTGTGTGAGAAAGGGTGAGATTAATTTCCAAAGTGTTTGTACAAGTTTATATTCACACCAACAACGGAGGAGTGTTCCACTTTCTCCACATTCACACCAGCATGTGTTGTCAATTGAGTTTTTTATCCTAGGCATTCTGATGGGTGTAAGGTAAAATCTCAGGGTCGTTTTGATTTGCATTTCCCTGATGACTAAGGACTTTGAGCATTGCTTTAAGTATTTCTCTGCCATTCAATATTCCTCTGTAAGATAAAGGGTTGTGGAAGATACTTTCCCAGTCTGTAGGTTGTTGTTTTGATCTGATGACAGTCTTTTGCTTTACAGAAGTTTTTCAGTTTCATGAGGTCCCATTTATTGATTGTTGATTTTAGAGCCTGTGCTGTTGGTGTTCTTTTCAGGAAGTTGTCTCCTGTACCAATGAGTTCAAGGCTCTTCCCCACTTTTTCTATTAACAGGTTTGGTGTTTCTGGATTTATGTTGAAATATTTGATCCACTTGTGCTTTAATTTGGTTCAGGGTGATAAATATGGATCTATTTGCATTTTATACATGTAGACATCCAGTTAGACCAGCACCATTTATTGAAGATTCTGTCATTTTTCCATTGTATGGTTTTGGATTCTTTGTCAAAATAAATAAATAAAGTATCCGTAGCTGTGTTGCTTTATTTCTGAGTCTTCTGTTTGATTCCATTGATCCACCATTATGTTCTTATGGCAGTAGCATGCAATTTTATTATTATTATTGCTCTGTGGGACAATTTGAGATCCAGAAGATCTGTTGTTGTACAAGATTGTTTTAGCAATTCTGGATTTTTTGTTTCCTATATGAAATTGACATTTTTTTCTTTCAAGTTCTGTAATGAATTGTGTGGGTATGTGATGGGAATTGCATTGGATCTGTAGATTGCCTTTGGCATAATGGCCATTTTCATTGTTTTAATTCTACCAATCCATGAGCATGGGAGATCTTTCTTTCTTCTGATATGTATTTCAATTACTTCCTTCAGAAACTGAATTGTTTTTCAAACAGGTCTTTCAGTTGTTTAGGTATAGTCACACCAAGGTGCTTTATTTTATTAGTGGCTATTTTGAAGGGTGTTTTTACCCTAATTTCTTTCTTGGCCCTTTTGTCTTTTATATATATGGGGGCTACGGATTTTTTGTTAATTTTGTAACCAGCCCTTTTGCTGAAAGTGTTTACCAGCTGAAAGAGTTCTCTGGTTAAATTTTGGGATCACTCATGTATATCATATGCATGGGACAACTACTGCCACCTCTGCTGAGAAGGGAGACCCATGCTTGTGGCAAGGGGAAGTACAGGGGGATTGAATATTCGCCACTCTCAATCCTCGGAGATGTCCATGGGTGACCTGGCTACAATCTCTCCAAGCTCACAAGTTGTCCCCTCTCACCCAGGATACCTCAATGTGGATGTTCTGGCTTCAGCAGCCCAACCATTCACAAATTTCGGAGTTTTAGAACCTGTTCCCTTCAGAAACATTGCACACTGATTGTTGCCATGCTGGACCACCCTCCTTTTCTTAGATTCTTAGAAAGTTGTTCTCCTATATGGTTAGCATCATAAACCTGAGTTCAAATATTCGCCGTATTTTTAATCCATTCCTGTCTTGGTGCTGATCTTGCTTTTAAAAGTCTAATCACCCTTTTGCATTTTAAATAAGCATTTTCAAAAGCCAAAAATTCAATTGGTATTTTTCTGGCTTCTGAGTCTGATATGTTCACTAGGCTGGAGTATCAAAAGAATTTTCTATGGACTGTTATAGCTAGAATGAGATCACCAGTGGTAGTGGAAATTTGGGTGTTCCAGAGCCTATGGCAATACCAAAGTGTTACCATTCTTGGTTAAGCTGCTGTGCTAAGCACCTCAGAATTGCAGGTGAAAGTCCATGCCTGGTTGGTTGCAACCAAGACTCAGGCCTGGTGAGACACAGACCCAGTGAGTCCTAGGCCCAGTGGGCCAGAGAGCAGGCCCAAAGGGGGATAAATGATGACTCTCAGGGCCATGATGGAAGGCTGATGGTATCAAGTGGCATACAACCAACCACATGGATTCACACCCAGCATGTTTATTTGAAGTCAGGGATTTATAAACCTTGGGCAGAGAGAAGGATTTTGAGGATGAATGTTTGATTTACTGGGATCTAGGGGTCAAGGATACTTGGCTTATGTATGCATGAAAATGTATACTCATTTTCCATGCAGTATCATGGTCCTATTGCAAGAAGGAGAACACAGTACTTAATTATCCTATTTGTAGGGGGAAAATCTCTGAGTACAGTTGAAAGTCACTGCTGAAGAATAAGATCCTTAGCAGGGTGATGGATTTCTAGGAATTTAGAGATGCTTGTTGGAGCAGTTTTCTTATCAGGAAAGGGTTTGGCTAATAATCTGCCATAAGGCTCTTTACCAGACCTGGGGTCATACAGATCAGGGAGTGGATTTTTAGGCCCTGCCCTGAGAAAACAGAGTTCACCTTCATAGACTGAGTGCAAATAAATGGCTATCCAAAGATGTCAGACTTTACCCTAATCCAGCAAAGCCTCACATCCCTCAAATGTTTGTTGGCTTTATTTAAGGAATTTATTGGTTTCCTCCAATAGTTGATTATGTTTTGCCTGGATTTTCTTATGGAATTTATTCATATCACATAATACAACACATCCTGAATATACAAACATAGCTGAAAGCACAAGAAAAGATCTTAAAACAAACTACATGAAGATGATATTGGTTGTTAAGGCAATTAGTGCAAAAAAAGATGTTTAAGCATATAATACAAACACACTGTTTCTTAAAATTCTGCTTTCTTCCACTTGGCTTAGAAGTTTACATTTTCTTACACCAATGCATACATATATCCCATCATCACTCAGAAAATAATATGATTTCCAAGTGATTCTAACAGATATCTTTTTCTTTATCCTAAGAGTATGAGATAATTTTAGTAGTCAAAATCATTTATCTAATATTGAAACATTGTATGTTTTAATGGAATCTCTTCAATTGGAATAGCCCTCCACCTCCAATACATATTTTATTGTTGCCAAAAGAAATAGCCATATTGCACAAGTTGAGTAATGGCCAGTGATTTCTTTGATTTTGATTTTGACTATAAGCCTATTATATTTGCTTAAATAGGACTATGTTATATTTATAGGCCTATCTTTGTGTTTCCTTTTGACAGGGGTGCTATGTATATTGTGTGATTTGATTAGTTATAATCTAACTATATTGTTTCTCTTGAAAGTCATAGACCTTCACATATTTTTGCCTTCTGAAAATTTATTATATTATGCTATAATTCCTTTAGTTTTTGTTGATTTGGAAACGATTTAGAGAAACAGTTTTACTTTTCTCTTCTTGATCTTAAAGGCTTGCCTCTCCTCATTTCTTGGTATATCTGTGTTTTCAAGTTGTTGCAATCATCAATGTCTCAGTTTTTGCTTCTTAAGTGACTGATAGAATTGACACATTGTTTTTGGGTGTTTAAAACTTTCTCCTATATTGTTGTCTCTTTGTCCGCATTAGCTTCTGTTGTCAACATTTCATGGCCTGCAGTCATCTGAGGGAGCCTCAATAAATTTCATGCCCTCATTAGAGAAGCTGGTTGCTATATCTGTGAGAGATTGTGTTGATAGATGATTGATGTGAGAAGGCTCTTCCACTGAGAGATGCAATATCACTAAGCATGTGGGCCTGGGCTGCATAAGATAACTACCTGAGCATGAGTCAGTGATGAAGCAAGAGACCAACCCAGGAAACATTTGCTCATGGCTTTTGCCTTAATTTTCTTCAAGATTGACTTTCTATGCTAAACTCCCAAAATGATGGACTGTGATCTGACAGTACCAAACTAAGTGTGTAAATCCATTCATCACCTGAGATCCTTTTAGTTAGGGAATTTAGTCACAACATCAAAGTAGCAAATTAGAACAAAAAGTTATATGCAAAGAGTTATTTTACTGCTGGACAGAATCTTGGAATATTTTCTTTTAAAGGACTGTGGAAAACATCAGGACTTAAGATGGCAAAAGCATTACAAAGGTGTAAACAGAGCTTCATTGGCTGTTTTGGTAGGACCTAGAAGATCCGGGTATTGAGAGTAATGCAGACAGAGGATTTTATAGGAAATCATAGGATTTCGGTGCACAATAGACGCTATGGAAAATTAAGCTAGAGGTCATTTGTGTGATATTTTAGCTGTAAATCATACTTATTCTGCCCATGCCTTGAAATTGAGTAAGGCAGAATTAAAAAAAAATGATTGAAAGGATTTCTTAGATAGAATATTGAATCTGTTGTATGGTTATTATTAGAGAGACATGCAGGACCACAGGGAAAGAAAGAGACAAGTGGAGCAGAAATAAGTGTACTTTGGTTTGTAGAGAAAAACATTACTAGGTAGTTTCAAATGGCAGTCATGTGATGAAACAGAGGCAGAATTTTTCAAGGAGATTATCACCATCAAAGAAAAGGTCCTAGCTCTAGATTTGAAGCCTAAAATGATATTCATAGAGTAAATGCCTTCCTGCTAATTCTTCTGTTAATGGAAAGAGGACTCAAAGTGATTCCTAGTGCCAGGAATGAACTTCATATAAAGCCTGCTCCAAATGGTCCTAGTGTGGCATGGTCCATCCCAATTTTGAATCCAAATTGACAGGTTCACCCATGTTGTGCTTTTTCTGGAAACAAGAAAGATGCAAAATTTAACATAATAGATTCTTTGTGATTTCTATTCAGCACTGTGCCAGCCTTCTGTGTTTGGCAGAGTCAGATCACCAGTAAAGATGCTGTAAAGATTCATTGCATGAAGCTGTGAGGGTGAAGCCTGAGTTGCACCTTGACACTTCAAGATGTTGAGATACCTAAGTTATGAGACACCTGTCATAGAATGCTGCCTATAGGGAGTGGAAGTAATCAATCTGAGAGATGTATGAGACGTTGCATAGATAGGACCCTTTAAGCATTTTTGAAACAGCAACAGGATTTGTGGTTTTCCTCGCTGGTCTTCTTTCCTTGGAACAGTCTTTCCTCACTATGTATACATTTCTCTCTACTGGAATGGGAAGGGGTATTCTGTGCATCTATGTTGGAATGATGTAACTTACTTCTGATGTGATGGTCAAGTGATTTTCTTATATGTCAGAAGAGACTGGACCTTTAAACAGTGTATGAGTTATTGCCAAATTTTAGGATCATTGAATTTAGACTACATTTTCGTCATGGGATTTCCATAATCCAATAGTGAATTTGATCAGAAATTATTTGATTGAATCAAAAAAAGCTACCAGAGAAAATGATGTGTCCCATTTTGACATTGAATGAAAAAGATTCTATGTATCCCAGGCTGTCCTAAAAGTCAGTATGTATACCAAACAGGTTTTGCACTTACGGGTCTGACTCCAGTTGAATGTTGGGGTAAAATTTAGGCCAACATGCCTGGCATCAACATCATCATCATTGGCTGCTGAGTCTGGAATGTAGGGTTTTGGGTTTTTATTTAGTCTAGTTTTGTTTTGTCTAGGTAAGCATAGTTTTTTGTGGTGATCTTCATCCACATCTTGCATTTGAAATTTGGCAGAGAGTATATTTAATTTTTTAGGGGGCATGTATTCATGACATTAGCACTGTCTGAGCTTCCGGAGTCATTGAATTGCAGGGGTGTGACATTCTTCCAACCTGTTGTGTTTTTTTTTTTTAAACTTTATTCATTCATTTTATTCACATTTAATTTATTTTTTATTTAAACTTGTTTTTTTTTTTTAATTTATCTTCTGACATGAACTTGGCTCTTTAGTCAATACTCTTGGGAGGTGCAGCCTTGCACGGCCACAGAGAATGATGATGCACTCATTCTTGATGATACATGATAGGCTAGGGTCAGATAGAATGGGAGGATTTGCTCCCCTATCAGATTAGGAAAGGGCATAGGAGAAAAGAAAGAGGGTGTGTGGGACTAAGAATAGATGACAGAGGGGTCTACAGTGGGTATACAAAGTGAATAAATTGTAATAAATAAATTTAAAAATAATTTAATAGCTCAATTGTAGCCTCCTCCCTTGTCTCTTCCTTATCTCATCCTCCATTCCTCTTTCCCTCTTGTCCCATTTTATTAGATAGGGGGAGCCCTCCTCTCCTACCAGCTGACCCAAACTTATCAAATCTCACTAGGACTGTCTATCGTTCTTCATTTGTGGTGTACCAATGCCTCCTCCACCATGAGGAAGTGATCAAAGAGCAGGCACCAGAGTCCAGGTCAAAGCCAGCCCCTGCTCCCCTTACTATAGATCCCACATGGAAACTGAGCTGCCTATCAGCTACATCTGAGCAGGGGTATGGGTCCTCTTCATGAACGGTCTTAGGTGCATGCATCAGTCTCTGCATGTCCCCACAATCCCAGATTTGTTGGCCTTGTTGGTCTTCTTATGGAGCTTCTGTCAGCTCTGAGTCTTTCTATCCCCCCACTCTTTCCTATGACTCCCTGTGCTCTGCCCAAAGTTTGGTTGTGAGTCTTAGCATCTGCCTCAATCCCCTACTGGGTTGAGTTTTTCAGAAGACATGTATGTTAGGCTCTCATCCTGTTCCCTCTCTTCAGTCATGTCTGGTATCAATTCTATTTGCACTTTTGAATGAGAATGGAGCATCCTCCATAGGGTCCTCCTTTTTAATTAGCTTCTTTAGGTCCATGGATTGTAATATGTTTGTCCTGTATTATGGCTATTATCCACTTATAAATGAGTATATACCATGTATATCTTTCTGGTTCTGGGATACCTCACTCGGGATGATCTTTTCTAGTTTCATCCATTTCCCTGAAAATTTCACGATTTCCCTGTTTTTAATATGTGACTAGCATTCCACTGTGTAAATGTACCACAATTTCTGTAACCGTTGTTCCATTGAGAGACATGTAGGTTGTTTCCAGATTCTGGCTATTATGAATATAGGTGCTATGAACATAATTGAGCAAATGTATTTGTTGAATGGTGGAACATCTTTTGGAAATATGCCCAGGAATGATATATCTGAGACTTGAAGTAGCACTATTTCCAATCATCTGAGAAAGCATCAGAATGATTTCTAATGTGGTCGTATAAGTTTGCACTCTCACCAGCAGTGGGGGAGTGTTTCCCTTTCTCCACATCCTCACTAGCATGTGCTGTCTCTTCAGGTTTTGATCTTAGCCATTCTGATGGAATATCAAAGTCATTTTGACTTGCATTTCCATGAGGACTATTGATATTTAGCATTTATTTAAATGTTTTCCCACCATCTGATATACCTCTGTGGAGAATTCTCTGTTTAGTTCTGTACCCCAGTTTTAAAGTAATTTGTTGGAGTTTAATTTCTTGAGCTCTTTATATATCTTGTTTACTATCCCTCTCTGCTATATATAGGGTTGGTGAGGATCTTTTCCTCAATCAACAGGCTGTGGGCTGTTGATTTGTTCTATTGACAGAATTCTTTGATTCATAGAAAGTTTTAGTTTCATGAGATCCTATTTATTAATTGTTGATCTTAGAGCCAGTATTCTTCGTGTTCTCTTCAGGAAGTTATCTTCTATGCCAATGTGATCAAGGCTTTTTCCCACTTTTTCTTCTAACTGATTTAGTGTGTCTGGTTTTATTTTGGAAGTCTTTGATCACCTTGGACTTTAGTTTAGTGCGGGATGGTCAATATGGATTTATTTTCATTTTTCTACATGTAGACTTCCAGTTATACCAGCACCATTTGTTAAAGAAGTTGCCATTTTTTTATTGCATGGTTTTGGCTTCTTTGTCAAAAATCAAGTGTCCCTAGGTTTGTGGGTTTATTTATGAGCCTTTGCTTCAATTCCATTGATTCACCAGTCTGTTTCTGTAATAGTACCATGCTGTTTTTATTACTGTTGCTTTATAGTATACTTTGAGATAAGGGATGGTGAAACCTCCTGAAGATCTGTTTTTGTGCAGGATTGTTTTAGCTATTCTAGTGTCTGTTTGTTTGGTTGGTTGCTTTGTTTTCACATGAAGCTGAGAATTGTTCTTTCAAGGTCTGTAAGAAATTGTGTTGCTATTTTGATGGGGATATCATTGAATCTGTAGATTGTTTTTGGTAATACGGCAATTTTTACTATGTTGATCCTACTGACACATGAGCATGAGAGATAGATCTTTCTATCTTTTGTTATCTTCTTCAATTTCTTTTTTTTCCGAAGGCTTGAACGGTTTTTGTTTTTGTTTTTGTTGCTGTTTTTTTTCATATAGGTTTTTCACTTGCTTGGTTAGGGTAACACCAAGATACTTTATGGTTTTTTTTTCTGGCTATTTTGAGAGGCGTTGTTTCCCTAATTCTTTCTCAGGCAGTTTGTCTTTTGTATACAGGAGTGCTACAGATTTTTTGTTAACTTTGTATCCAGCCACATGCTTTAATGTTTTTCAATCATAGGCGTTCCCTGGTAGAACTTTTGGGGACACTTATGTATACTGTCATTTCATCTGTGAATAGTCATACTTTGACTTCTTCCTTTTCAGTTTGTATCTCCTTAAACTCCTTTAGTTGTCTTATTGCTCTAGATAGGACTTCAGGTACTATATTGAAGAGATTTGGAGAGAGTGAATAGCCTTGCCTTGTCTCTGAGTTCAGTGGAATTGATTTAACTTTCTTTCCATTTAGTTTGATGTTAGCTAAAGGATTGCTGTGTATTGCCTTCACTGTTTTTAGGTATGTGCCTTGTATCCTCGGTCTCTTTGAGACTTTAAACAAGAATAAGTGTTGGATATTGTCAAATGCTTTTGCAGCATCTAAGGAATGTAGGATAATGTGTTTTTTTTTTTCAATTTATTTATAAGATGGATTGCATTGGTGTGGGATGGAGCCTACTTGGTCATGGTGGATGATATCTTTGATATGTTCTTGGATTTGGTTTGTGAGTATTTTATCGAGTATTTTTGCATCTTTGTTCATAAGAGTGACTGGTCTGAAGTTCTCTTTCGTTTTTGGGGTCTTTAAGGATTTATCAAGGTGACTGCAGTCTTACAAAAGGAGTTTGGTCATGTTGCTTCCATGTATATTTTATGAAATAGTTTGAAGAATATCAGTATTCTCTCTTCTTTGAAGCTTTGGTAGAATTCTGTTCTGAAATCATTTGGCCCTTGGTTGGGAGTCTTTTGTTGTTTGCATCTATTCACTGAGGGGATGTAAGACTATTAAATTTCTTTACCTGATCTTGATTCAACTTTGGTAAGTGGAATCAATCAAAAAATGTATATTTCATTTAGATTTTCAAACTTTGTGGCATATAGGCTTTTGACATAAGAGCTGATGGTTCTTTGGATTTTCTCAGTGTCTGTTATATCTCTCTTTTTATCATACTTGGTTGATTTGGATAATGTCTCTCTGCCATTTTCTTAGTTTGGGTAAGAATTTGTTTGGTTTTGATTTTCTCAAAGACTAGATCCTGGTTTTGTTGATTCTTTGAATTGTTCTCTTTGTTTCTAATTTATTGATTTCAGCCCCAAGTTTGGTTATTTCTAGTGGTCTACTCCTGTTGGGTGTGTCTGCTTCTTTTTTCCTAGGGCATTTAGGTGTGCCATTAAGTTGCTTGTATGTGAAGTCTCCAATAGCTTCTGAAGGCACTTAGTGCTACTAAATCTCACTTAAGAGTGCTTTCACTGCATCTCATAAGTTTGGATATATTGTGCCTTCATTTTCATTGAACTGTAGGAAGTTCTTTATTTCTTCCCTGACCCAGATTTCATTGAGTAGGGAGTTATTCAGTTTCCATATATATGTAGGCTTTTTGCTATTTCTGTTATTGTCAAGATCTATCTTTAGTCCATCATGGTCTGATAGGATATAAGATATTACTTCAATCTTGTATCTGTTGAGGCCTGGTTTGTGACCTACTGTATGGTCGTTTTTAGAGAAGAGTCCGTGAGGTGCTGAAAAGAAGATATTTTTTTTTCTGCTTGGGTGAACATTTATCTAGATATCAGGTAGGTCCATTTAATTCATGACATCCATTAGTATCATTATATCTCATTTTAGGTTCTGTTTCACTGCACTGTCCTTTGATGATAGAGAGTTGTAGTGGTCTCTCACTATTAATGTGTGGAGAATGAAATGTTCTTTAAACGTTATTAATGTTTCTTTTACAGATGTGGGTGCCCTTGAATTTGGGGCATATTTGCCCAGAATTGAGACACCATCTTGGTAGAATTTTCCTTTTATGAGTTTGAAGTATCCTTCCTCATCTCTTTTTTTTAATTAAGTGTCCTTAATTTAATTAAGTATACTTAATTTAGGTATCCTTCCTCATCTCTTCTTTTAATTAATTTTGGTTGAATGTCTGTTTCATTAGATATTAGAATTGCTAATCCTGGTTGTTTCTTGGGTCCATTTGCTTGAAAACCTCATTCCTGTTTCAACATCCCAGGAACTTTTCCAAAGTTTAGCTCAGTGCTCCGAGGTTGGAACCAATTTTTTCCCTCACCATTTGGGTTTCCTTTCACCAGGGAAACAGTCAGTGGTGTTTTGTGGCCTACTGTTCCAACTATTGGTCACTGTGTAGTGTCTGTTACCCTGCTGATCAGACACAGTGTGCAATCACCTCTGCCATCTGGGATCTGATTTTAATTTTTACTAAATATGAGTATTTTGCTTGTATGCATGACTGTGCACCTCTTGTGTGCTTGCTACTCACAGTAGTCAGATGATCGCCTCAGAACTCATGAACCTAGAACAATGGATAGTAGTGGGTTCCATGTAAACACTGACATTTGAGCCCAATTATTTGCAAGAGCAGCTAGAGATCCTCACTACTGAGCCATCTCTCCTGCCTTATGTTGCTTATCTATGACCAGCATTTACAGTGCTAATATTTTTATCTTTCTATTTTTACCTGTTTAAACATGCTTTCCCTTTTAGTAAGATCTTATTAATGTTACAGTTTAAGCTGTGGCACTGCTGGTTTCTGGAAGAGTATTACAGAATTGGACTGAATGTATAATTCCTTATTTGTGCTTCAGTAAAATCTCTGAGTTTTTTCTAACTATTATATTTGTTTGATTTGCATTTAGGGGAGGATCTGTCTTACAATATAGGTCTGGATGTCCTGAAATTCTTTTCATAGATCATGCTGGCATCCAACTCAATGAGATTCACCTGCCTCTGCCTCCTGAGTGATGGAATTAGAGGCATAACTGAATACACCCAGCTAGTCCATCATTTTTTGTAGTTAATAAATGTTCATAAATTTCTCTGATATGTACTCAGTACTGTTCATCTGTTCATTTCTCTCTGTGTCTTTGTCTATATCTTTCTCTTTCTATTTTACTCTCTTCTCTCTGTTTGTCTTTGTCCACATTAATTGGCATGTCTATTCCAAGGCTATATCCTATTATAAAAGTTCAGATATAACACAGTTATTCAGTATTCTTCTAAGAATGACTTATGGATAACATTAGCACTTCCTTTTTAATATAAAAGCTGTAATATTTATTTTTCAACTATAGACTATACATGAGTTGGAAAGGAGAATATACAAAACAATTATCAAATAAAAATCATGTGTTCTATGTCTTTCTTTTGTCTGGTCACTCACAAATATGATCTTATCAGCTATGATTGTTTTTGTTTGCCACCTCACATTATATTTATCCATGTATTCACTGTACTCCACTTTCCATTTTACAAATATATGAGCCCCCTTTTCACATACTGATATGCCACTTCCCTGAGGCATGGTTAGAACATGATATTCAGTGCCTTGTTATCTATTGACTGACGCCACCCATCTGTTCACTGTCTCCTGATAGCCACATCTCATTTGTTGCTAGATAAAATATCATGACTGTGTTTTTTCCTTCCACTTTTCTCATGACAGGGTCCTGACCTACTCGCATAAGTAACTGAAGACAATTCATAGATCACTCAAGAACCCAACTAATGGCTAATTCATATTCATGTCTTACAAACTAGTGAAACTTCTTTAACACAAGTTTTCAAAGCACGCCTTTGGTTTTTTTTTACAATTTAACCTTTAGGCTTTTTCTTCTCTCCTCCTTCACCTGATGCACAGCACCCAACTGTCTAACACTAGCACTTCTGTGTCAGAATATGAATGGAAGCAGCACTAGAATTATATAATTATATTGCCAATGAAATATAAATTTATATTGTTGCCACTGTTTCTGTTGTACAAATGTATGGCATATTTTAGAATTCAGTGACCTTCAATGATGTGCATGTGAAATTCAGCCAAGAAGAGTGGGTTTTGCTGGACTCTTCCCAGAAGCAACTCTACAAAGATGTGATGCTAGAGACATGCAAAAACCTCACTGCTGTAGGTAAGACTGAATTTTCTTCCACTTTTAAAATAAGGGGACAATTCTTACTTTGTTATTGAAATAATTCTAATTGAGAATGAGGAGGAATGAGGTTAATTAATCAGGCATGGTTCTCAGGGTCACAGAAGATAGTGATTTAAGTTTTTCCTAAATAATAATGTGATATTTCCAATAATATATATTTTCTGGTACTATATTTTAGGCTACGATTGGGATGAACATAATATTGACGAACATTTTCAAAGTTATACAAGTAATAAAAGGTAACTTTATGTGCAATCTGATACATATACGAATCTTAAGAATTTTAATGTGTCCTGGAAGTTTGTTTTTTTGGTTTGTTGGCTGCTTTTTATTTTCTGTTTTTGAAATAGTTTTTTTTTTTTTTTGTAGCTGTGGCTTAACTTAGAATTGCTCGTTAGACCAGCCTGACCTCAAAATCACACAGATCTGCCTGATTCTGCCTCCATAAGTGCTGGGATTAAGGGCATGTACCAGCACACCTGGCTGCCTCCTGGAATTTTTAAATAAATGCAACAGTGTATAAACAGCACTGCTTTAAGTGTACTGATGATCATTAAAATCTCACAATTCCATGTGCTTCAATGTCAGTTATCTGATTTGTGTTTGCAAGGCACTCCCCTCAGATAGAAGAAAATAAAATAATGTTGTAACAGAAAATACCAATTGAATCATATGGACATTACAGCTACTGAGTTGATCTGCCAATCTGTTTAGTCTCATCCTATCTACTCAGATATTGTAAGATGTATATACATTAAATAGGTGATCAGTATGTGTCCAAAACCTTCTAATTAGCAAATATGTCATATACAACCAGTGTTACTCATATTCATACAGTAACATTGTAAAGTTTACTGAAAGGAGCAGCTTATGAGAGTCAAGATTATTGTTGTGGAGAAACGTTAATCCCTATATGACATGTCTATGATGAACACAAAACAAACTGTGTTAATTCAATGTGGGAATCTTTTATTATTCTTGTAATTTAATAGGTATATCATATCTCACAATGTTTCTAAGGCACAAAAGCATACGGATATTGAAAAAGCAGTGTCCCTGTATTTCTCCAAGAACAATTGATTTTGTATTAGTCCCCACTTTGAGTAGATTTTCTGAATGTGATAAATGGTTACTGTTGATTGGTTTTGCAACTTCACTGAGAATTCATCAGCAAACTCATACTGCTGAAAAAACCTACGAATACTAGGAATTTGGAACTTTTTCTGCTTGTCCTGGCTAACTTTGTAAATGAAGTATCATTCATACAGT
Source organism: Meriones psammophilus (assembly GCA_036365155.1). Lineage (NCBI taxonomy): Eukaryota > Metazoa > Chordata > Mammalia > Rodentia > Muridae > Meriones > Meriones psammophilus. The sequence goes on from JAEOAE010002151.1 coordinate 101,712, forward strand.
ACAAAAATTTGTGAATGGGATTGCTGTGGTAAAACTCTGAATTCTTACAATACTCTTCATATATAGGAGAAAACCTCTTGTAGAAAAATGATGCTATAAAAGTGATCCACATAACAAATGCTCTTACCATCACAGGGATCTTCAAAAATAGCCATAATGAAGGGGCATACCATGAATGTAAATAAAGTGATAAAACTTTAAAATTTGATTCTTCTTTACCATTAGAGCAAATTATGAAATTAATTCATATAGATAAATATATTTATTAGTGTAATGAAATGACTGTAGTAAATCTTTCACATGTGCCAATTTTCTTTGCAGGCATGAATACAATCATACTGAGAGAAACTCTTTAAATGCACTCTATGTGGTAAAGCCTTCCCCTATATCACTGTTCTCATACAGCATAAAGGAACATAAAGAGAGAACACAATTGTAACATGTGATAAAGCCTTTGAGAGCATAAAAGTCTACTTTAAATGTAATCAGTGTGGTAATGCCTTTGCAAAAAACAGTCATCTCTTAAGCCATAAAAGAACACACACTGCAGAGAAACCTTATGAATGTAACCAGTGTGGTAAAACCTTTGCAGAAAACAGTGCTCTCTTAAGCCATAAAAGAACACACACTGGAGAGAAACGTTATGAATGTAACCAGTGTGGTAAAGCCTTTGCACGAAACAGTCATCTCATAAGACATAAAAGAACACACACTGGAGAGAAACCTTATGAATGTAACCAGTGTGGTAAAGCCTTTGCAGAAAACAATACTCTCTTAAGCCATAAAAGAACACACACTGGAGAGAAACCTTATGAATGTAACCATTGTGGTAAAGCCTTTGCACAAAAAAGTACTCTCTTAAGCCATAAAAAGAACACACACTGAGAAAAACGTTATGAATGTAACTGGTGTGGTAAAGCCTTTGCAGAAAACAGTCATCTCATAAGCCATAAAAAGAACACACACTGGAGAGAAACCTTATGAATGTAACCAGTGTGGTAAAACCTTTGCACAGAAAACAGTCATCTCTTAAGCCATAAAAGAACACACACTGGAGAAAAACGTTATGAATGTAACCAGTGTGGTAAAGCCTTTGCAGAAAACAGTACTCTCTTAAGCCATAAAAGAACACACACTGGAGAGAAACACTGGTAAAGAGAAAACAGTACTCTCTTATAAAAAGAATGAAACCTTATGAATGTAACCATTGTGGTAAAGCCTTTGCACAAAACAGCAATCTCTTAAGCCATAAAAGAACACACACTGGAGAAAAACGTTATGCATGTAAGTAAAAAACAGTCATCTCATAAGAATAAAAGAACACACACTGTGGAAACTTTATGAATGTATGCATTGTGGTAAAACCTTTGCAGAAAACAGTACTCTCTTAAGCCATAAAAAAAACACACACTGAGAGAAACCTTATGAATGTAAGCATTGTGGTAAAGCCTTTGCACGAAAAAGCCTTTGAACTCACACTGGAGAAAACTTATGAATGTAACCAGTCATCTCATAAGCCATAAAAGAACACACACTGGAGAGAAACTCATGAATGTAAATATACCCAAACAGGATAAAGTGATAAAGCATTTGCACAGCAGAGTAGTCTCCGAAAACATGAAAAAACGCACAGTGGAGAGAAGCCTGCTGAGGATAATTAGTGTGATAAAACCTTTGCATATAACAGTCATCTCCTAAGACAAGAACACATTCTGGAGGGAAACAATATGAATTAACTGTGTGGCAAAGCCTTTGCACATAGCATCTCCTAATACATAAAAGAAAACATACTGGAAAGAAGCTATCTGACTGTAACCAATGTGAAAAAACTTTTGTACTTTAGAATCATCTTCACACTCATGAAAGAAATCCTAATGGATAGTGTTTTTAACATGGTGAAACCATTCCATATTTGTATAATCTTCATCATCATGAAAGCATTCATACTGGAGAGAACTGATGAATGTGTTAAAATGGTGAGGCCTTGCACAAATCTAGAGTCATCATCATCATAAAAGTATCCTTACTGGAGAGGAATTCTGTGACTATAAGCAATATGGAAAGGCCTTTGTGTTTTTTGGTCTACTGAGATCCAACAGAACTGAAAAACTAGCTCAGTGGAAATGACTTCCCTTTTCTGAAGGGGAAGGGGAAAGGGAATAGGTGCAATAGGAATGGAGGGTAGTACTGGAGGAGAGAAGGGAGGGGGGATTATGATTGGAATTTAAAGTAAATAAACTTATTTTTAAAAAGAATACAATGAATGGTAAATATCAATTACATGCAAAAGTATTATATAATGTGTTTAGGGAAGACTTATTGATAAACCTAATTCTCAACATTTACTGTTTTCAATTGCCTCACTTTACACAAGAAACTTTCAGTCCAGTGGATGAATATGTAGGGAATGGTGAACTAACCACAGCCAGGAAATTCTCTGAGAGTAATATAACAGTGGTAGCCTGTAGGAGTTTCTTTGTGTATACATATATATTGTTCCAGGGGTTCTATTGAAAACCATCAGAACCCAGACTGAATTTTGAGATGTGAAGGAGGAGGCTTTCTCTTCCATGTATGACCCTGCTGCTGGCCTAGTTGTGTAACCATGCAAGGGTGAGTTTTCTGTGCCTGACTTCAACTGGAGAGTGTCTTTTGACATAGATTCTACTAGCCAAATTTGATAGATGGCTTTTGACACTGATCCCTGCTAACTCTCTCCTCTTTTTAAATATAGGATGATTAGGATCTGTGCTCTTGTTCATATGATAGGAATGTGCTATCTAATGCAAATCAAGCATTCTTGAAGTACCTAGTATTGAACGATTATATATACCTATCCATGGAGCATCGCAATCATTTCCCAAGGGTTATATAGCCTCTGTTTTCTGGAATTAAATTTGAACTTATTTCCTGAGGTTTTTCCTCTAGACAGAAGGAGAACCAAGTTCTTTGAAATGCTTGTGATCAAATGTTTCAGACTTCATAGCATTTCATATTTCACATGTATCTGGATGTGAGATGGTTAATTAAACATTGTCTTGTGAGTGGGACTCTGTAAAATGAGTTATACTTAGTGTTAATTTCACAGTAAGGTTGCAGGCAAGCTTCAGGGTATGGAGTCTTCTGACGTGAGCAGAGTGGCCTATGGAGAAGTAATAAGAGCAGAAATATTATCTCCTTGTTTTAATAGCTGAGTAGTATTGTGATAAGATATGGGTGAATGGCAGAGGAGGGAAACTCACCTTTTGAGTGGACTAGGGGAAGAGGATAGAGGAAAGAGGAGGGATGGGACCAGTAGAAGTTGAAGGAGGGGCCTTCAGCCAGGATATATAATGAATAAATTGTGAAAAAATTAAAAGTAATTAATAAAAGAAAAAAAAAGAATTAGAAAAACAAAACCAGTGAGCAAAAATTTGAGTTCAGTCTGGGTAACTGCCCTTGCTCAAAAAAAAAAAAAAAAAAAAAAGATATAAAGAAAGAAAAGATTAAGCATCTTACTACAGTCTTCCTTTTTGATTAGCTTCCCTAGGTCTACAGATTTTAGTACGATCATCCTATATTATAGGTGTAATATCCACTTATATGTGAGTATGTACCATGTGTGCCTTTCTGTTTCTGAGATACCTTACTCAGGATGATAATTTCTAGATCCCACCATTTGCCACCAAATTTCATGATTTCTTTGTTTTTAATTGCTGAGTAGTATTCCATTGTGTAAATGTACCGCAATTTCTGTATCCATTCCTCAACTGAGGGACATCTGGGTTGTTTCCGGCTTCTGGCTATTACAAGTAAAGCTGCTATGAACATGGTTGAGCAACTATTCTGGTTGTATACTTGAGCATTTTTGGATATATGCCTAGGAGTTGTATAGCTGCATCTTGAGGTAGCACTATTCCTAATTGTCTGAGAAAATAACAGGAGCCTATCAGAGGTCCTCTGAAAGACTCTACCCAGCAGGGTATCAAAACATATGCTGAGATTCAGAGCCAAACATTTTTCAGAGTGCAGGGAATGTTATGACAGAAGGAGGAGATAGAAATATCTGGAGGGAACAGGAGCTCCACAAGGAGAACAACAGAATCAAAAGGTCTGGGCACAGGGGTCTTTTCTGAGACTGATACTCCAAACAAGGACCATGAATGGAGATAAATTAGAACCCCTGCACAGAAATAGTCAAAGACAGCTCTGTATCCAAGAGGGTACCCCAATAATAGGACTAGGGACCATCTCTGACATGAACTCACGGGCTAGTTCTTGGATCAGCTCCACCTGAGCAGAGAACAATCCTGCCAGTTCACAGAGATAGACAAAGAAGCCAGTCCTGATGAGAACTGATTGACTATAGTCAGACGGAAGGGGAGAAGTCCTCCCTATCATTGGACTGGGGGACAGACATAGGAGAACAAGAGGGAGGAGGGTGAGATTGAGAGGGGATGCTGGAGGAGATAGAGCTGGGATACAAAGTGAATAAACTGTAAATAATAAAATAAAATGAAATAGAAAAGAAAAATTAAAAAAAAATATTTAATAAAAAAGGAGAATCAAAGATGGTGGTACCAAGAGGACAGTATCTGCAGAGCAGTACAGCAGTGACTACACAGCAAGCAATAGACCAATATCTGGGCCCTCAAACAACAGCAATTGTGTTTCCAAGTTAGGAACAAACCCCACGGAGTGGGAAGTAATGGGGTCCATTCTCAGGTTACCCAGGTAAACCATGGAAGAATTCCTGATTCCCTGCAAGCAATAGGTCACCAGGTCAGAGCCACATGACTGTGTGTTCTGGTCACCATCCCAGACTGTACTGTGGGCCCCACAACACCAGATATTGGGTTTTCCAGTCTAGCTAAAAACCCCATGGAGTAAGAAGCAATCAGGACTGTCCTCAGGTCACCCAGAAAATCCCTGAAAAAGGTCTGGGCTCTACAAGGTACTCAGCCCAGAGAGTTCTTTCTATTCCCAAATCACTGTCCCACACAGAACTGTGGGCACCAAATCACCAGGGACCAGGTTTCCCTGTTGGGAGCAAACCCCAAGGTGAAGGAAACATCAAGTCCAACCTCATTGCAACCAATGGAATTCCACCATACTTCCCCAAAAGGTTCTCAGGAAAAGTTTTGGATTCCTTCAAATGCCCAGTCACCAGCATAGAGTTACTTACCTGCTCCTGCATGCTCTACTCAACATCCTAGACTGAACTGTGGACCCCAAAACAGGACAGACTGGGTCACCCTGTTGGGAGGAAACCATACAGTGGGGAAAACATTAGTTCCATACTCAGGACACCCAGTTCAGGAAAAGTTTCTGGGTTCCCACAGGCTCCAGGATCTAGCCTCCTTTTGCATGCATGACTGCTGCACTCACCTGCTACTGATTACCGCTTGGGTACTGGGGCATAGAGCTCCAACTTCAGATCTACAGAAGCCTGGGATCCAAGAGATCAGCCCTAGACAAAATAGTAATTAATTATTTACTTTTCCTTTTGTTAAGGGGAAAGGCCCTGATGAAGGACAAATTTTTAAAAGGAGTCCCAGCATGATTCTTAAAGCTCTAGCAGGGTGGTAGGTCTACCCTAGCCTCGCTCTAACAACAGGGGAAACACTGTCTGTACACCCTCAGGGACACAGGGCTAAAGTCACGTTCACTGTTATCTGCAGTCTGTGGCCTGGAACACAAAATGAGGACCTGAAACCATTCAAGAAAAGACTGGCAGGCATGAAGGTGCAGACTTGTAATTAGAGGACAAGAAGCTGAGAGAGGATGATGAGTTCCAGACCAACCTGGGCTTCCTGTTTCCAACTTTTGTCCCACCAAAACCCAGAGAACTGGGCTGAAGAGATGGCTCAGTAGTTAAGACACATGTTGCTCTTGCAGAGGGCTGGGTTTGGCTCCCAGCCCCTATATCAGTTGGCTCACAATGACCTCTAGCTTTTGGGCATCTCTTACCCTCTTCTAGTTTTGCCAGGCATGTATACCCACATGCACACAGATAAATAAATCTACTTAAAAACTGAGAATGACAGACAGAGAGATGGACAGGTGGACACAGCATGAGCTCTCCCTGAACTAGAGACTACTCCTGTGCCTAATTCCCCTCACTGTGCCTGCCAAGCTGCTGTGCCCATCGACCTGCTGCAGTTCCTGCTAACCCTACTGCCAAGTCCATCAAATCTTCTGCCACTTTCTCTGTTCATCACTGCACACTAGTTCTTTTTTTTTTCTTTCTTGAGGTGGTGTCTCATATACCCTGGCTGCCATTAATCTCGGTCTGTAGCTGAGGGTGACCACAAGCCTGAATACTCTTTTGAGTTTTTTTTTTTTTTTTTTTTTTTTTCAATGCAGTTTATTCAGGAACCTTGAACAATCCTCGGACCCAGGGGAAAGCCAGCCCACAGCTTAAATAGCCTCTGGGTAGCCAACCCAGGCGTGCCACGTGGGCAATGCAGATAGGTCCACATACATGGAAGCAAGCCAGATCCTCAGCCTTAGCCAAATGTGGAATTGTTCATGACAGAGAGCACTCACCATCGGGAAGGTGGAAGGCGGAAACCAGCTCCATCTTTAAGGCATAGCATTCCGCAGCTCTCTACAGTTCCCCCTTTTTGTTTTAGACGCATCAGGCAAGAGTAGAGGTCTGATCTCTGATATTAGAAATAAATTGGGACTTTGTACCGATGTTCATTTAGGTGTCATCCACCCAAAGAGCATCAGACCCGTCCGATACCTTTTTCTCAGAGGCGGGACCTGGGGCATCAACCCGCATGCAATCAGACATGCTCTTCTCTGGGTCGAAAGCGGCCAACCCTGAGTGCAGTGCTTAGCCTCGCATCCTGAGGGTAACATTTTAGCTTTTTATGGTAGCCAACCATGCTTGGGGAGAATGTCCTGCTTCAATGGCTGTAAAGGCCTGAATGAGGATGTGAGGGCGATCTGGCTGCGACATCTGTCACCCCATTGATCGCCAGGGTTGATTCGGCTGATCTGGCTGGCTAGGCGGGTGTCCCCTTCCTCCCTCACCGCTCCATGTGCGTCCCTCCCGAAGCTGCGTGCTCGGTCGAAGAGGACGACCTTCCCCGAATAGAGGAGGACCGGTCTTCGGTCAAGGGTATACGAGTAGCTGCGCTCCCCTGCTAGAACCTCCAAACAAGCTCAAGGTCTCTTTTGAGTTTTTGTTCTTAGCCATTCTGATGGGTGTAAGGTGAAATCTTAGGGTCATTTTGATTTGCATCTCTCTGATAACTAAGGGCATTGAGCATTTTAAGTGTTTCTCTGCGATATTCTTCTACAGAAAATTCTATGTTTAGCTCTGTCCCCGTTTTTTATTAGATTACTTTTGATTTAAAACATTGTTTTTGAACAATTTTTGAACCACGTTTCTTTGGAAGAAATAACAGATTTTCACAATATGTGTGTATGTGTGTATAATAGATATATGACAAAGATGATAGATAGACAGATGATAGATGTGAGATAGATGGCTAGATAACTGTAATAATATGTGTGCAACAATAGGAGGGATACTTGTATAAAACATCGTGATAGGCTAGGGTCAGATAGAAGGGGAGTAGGATCTTGCCTATCAGTGGGCTAGGGGAGGGGCTTAGGCACAGAAGAGGGAAGGAGGATGTGAGCAGATGGAGATGAGGGGGGGCACAGCCACAGTACAATTTGAATAAATTGTAATAAATGATAATAATAAACAGTAATGTAAAAAAAAATCACCTTGAAATTTATATGCATCTCCAAAGATTATGAATACCTAATTCTTTTAAACTGTTAAAGGTCCATGGTGAAAATAAAAGAACAATAAGGCAAGAATTCTAGAAAAACAAGAGTGTGTAATCTTGACTGCTTAGAAGGACAGAAAGGCCCCAGGTGAGGCTTACATATCAAACATTATTAACTACTCATACAATGTCTTTGAGTCCTTTAAAAAATAAAGATTTGAAGTTGGGCATCTTGGCGCAAGCCTACAATTCCAGCAACTCAGGGAGGCAGAGGCAGGTGGATCTTTTTGATTTCCAGGCCAGCCTGGTCTACAAAATGAGTCCAGGATAGCCAAGCTATAGAGATCAAAGAAGGAAGAAGGAAGGAAGGGAAGGAAGAAAGGAAAGTAAAAAGCCAGACCACACTAGTACATGGAGATGGTCTTTTTAAGTTTTAATAAAATGCATTCAAAGTTTTCCAAACATATGTTCATACCTATCACAATGAGATTTCTCACATGGGGGGGAGGGAGTGTTTCATCAGCTAACCTCAATTCTTATAATTTCTTCTACCAATATTCTGCAATTTGGTTAGTAAAAACAACAATCAAATAAGGAAAGTTAGAGTTAAAAATGATGCTTTATGCCAAGCAGTGATGGCACACCTTTAATCCCAGCAGCACTCAGGAGGCAGAGACAGGCAGATCTCTGAGTTGGAGAACATTCTTGATTTACAGAGAAAGTTCCAAGATAGTCAGGGCTACATGGAGAAACCCTATCCTGGGAAAACAAACAAACAAACAACAACAACCAAAAACTGAAAAAAAGATGTATAAATTCTCAAAAGAGTACATCATTCATTAGAGTAAACTTGCAGTTCATGATTTGATCTTCAATGATGGAGTTAAATATAAGAAAAAGTGGGAGGCTACAGGAAGGAGGGAGACTTTACAGTTTCCTCCTTATCTGTACAATGCATATAAGTAGGTCATCTGTACATTCAACCACAAAGTTCTTCAATAACTGCTTCTCTCAATGATGCCCTCAATTGGTTACACATGACACTGAAAAACATTCCTTCACTATCTATGTCCTTGGATCCTGATAACCCATCCTGTCACCTTGTACCTTTTTTGCCAGCATGAAACTGAAAACTCAGATTTACAGTGCTTTAAACATATAATGTTATTATTTATCATGTTAAAAATAAAGAAAAACAAAACACAGTGCAGCTATCTAGATCTGCTATGGCAACCCTACTGTCAGTCATTAGTTATCCAGGATCTTTCTAGCTCTTTGCTCTGTTACTCTTACCCAAGATGGCTGCTACATCTCCAGTCCATTGCTTGCTTGCTTGGATTGTGTTTCTCTGTGTAGGTTTCCTGTCTGTCCTGGAACTAGATCTATAGACCAGGATGGCCTTTAATGCAGAGATCCAAATGCCTCTGCCTTGCCTCCCAAATTCTGGGATTAAAGGTGAGCCACCACCTCCTAGCCAATCTCCAGTCTCAGCTAAAGAAAGGCTGGGAATACACACCATTATCTCCTTAGAACACTTTTGAAACATTACATTCATCATCCTATTTATATTCAAGTAATGTAGACATAGTCACATGATTGTATCTGTTAAAAATTTAAAGAGAGCTGGAGTTGACTCAGTGATTAAGAGTACTGACTGTTCACCAAGTGGTGCAAGCCTTTAATCCCAGTGCTTGTGAGGAAGAGGTAGGTGGATCTCTGTGAGTCTGAGGCAGAGTTCCAGAACAGCCTGGACTACACATACACAGATACCATGTCTTGATGACCCCTTCCCTCCCAAACAAAAAAAAGAAGGAAAACAGAAAAAAAAATCTAAAAAGTTTGTTTTAATTTGAAAACAATCTCTTCTGTACAGCCATGTACCTAGACAAAAATTATGGCTCATATCAACTACAAGAAAGAATAATGTCTATTAGGGAGAGCTGAATATCTCTTCCAAGTTCACCAAATACATTTTCTGCTCCTCTTCTTTCATCCCTTAAGCAATGGTGTATCCTGAAGCCTGGCCCTTCATCATTTATTTGTATCTCTACTATGCTTGTAGACAGGAGACCAGCATAACTGTCATCTGATAGGCTTCATCCAGCAAATAATGGAAGCAGTTCCACAGACTCACAGTCAAACAAACATTAGGCAGAACTCTGGGAGTCTCGTGGAAGAGTTAGAGGAAGGATTGAGGGAGCTGGAGAAGTAGGACACCACAAGAAGACCTACACAGCCAGCTCACCTGGAACCATGTGGTCTCATAGAAACTGAACCAGCAACAAAAGAACATGCCTGGAATAGCCTTAGGCCTCTTACACATATGAAACTGATGGGCTGCTTGTCCTCAAGTCAGTCCCCTAGCAACTAGAGCAGGAGCTGTCTCTGACTTGGACTCTGTTGCCTCCCTTTGGATCCGATTTTCCTAGAAGATTTGCCTTGTCTTGCCACAGTGAAAGAGGAGGTACTTAATCCTGATATAACTTGATGTGCCTGGGTGGGCTGGATGGGGGGAGATACAGGGAAAATGTTTGGGAGGTTGGGACTGGCAAGAGATGAGGGAGTAGGGTTGTAAGTGGGCTGTAAAATGAACCAATAAATAAATTAATGAAGAAAAAGTATAACTGACCCATAGTCATCAAAGTGACAAGATCATGAAAAAGATGAGGGAACTGTTCCATATTGAAAGAGACTAAAGAGATAAAAGACAATGCAACACTTAAATGTACCAGCTTCTTTTGACATTTATGTGAGTAATAATATGGTCAATAAAACCCACATTAAATGAAATACTATGCCAGCGTGAATTTCCTATTTTGATAACTGCACTGTCATTATGTAGGACCACATTCTTGTTTGAATAAAATTGACACTAAACCACTCATTGTGACAAGGAGTAAGGTCAGCAGCTTCCTCTCAAAATATCCGAAGTAAAACAGCAATTAACTATGTACCATACTTGGAACTTTTTTCAAGATTGTTTTTGTTTCAAAACTGTTGTGGGGGAAGCTGGGGTTTGTCTTTAACTCCAGCACTTGGGAGACAGAGGAAGGAGGATCTCTGTAGGTTCAAGACCAGCCTGTTCTATATAGGTAATTCCAGGACATCCAGGGTTCTGTAGAGAGAATATCTCAAACAACAACAACAACAAACAAACAAAAAACAACTAAATAAAATTGTTGTAAGGGGAAAAAACAATGTAACTGAAAACTGAACAAGATTAAAAACAAAACTGATTCTCCACACTAGCAGTCTGGGTAAGACTGTCTGTAAGAGACTGACAAAGACATTTTGGAGCAGCAAGAATATTCTCTAAATACAGCAAAATGTCTTCTTTTGTGTGTGTGTGTGTGTGTGTGTGTGTGTGTTTTCATGATGTCGATGAAGCATGCATACTAGGGAAAACATAGGAAGTTTAGAAGACAACTCTGTGCAATCACTTCTTGCCTTCCACCTGTTCATAAAATCAGGTATCGAACTCAGGTCTCCAGGCTTGCCCAGCAAGAGTCTTTATCTGCTGAGCCATCTCACCGATCTGTAAGCAATTCTCTTATGTGACCTCAATTAGGCAGTAGTGAGGAAAAATGTGAACGATCCCTTCTCTTAAATAAATTCGTAGGGATAAATAAACAATAAAAAGAGATGAGTAGAACAGCAGTACTCTAGTGCTACTAACAACTAACAATCAGCAAAACACAACCTAAGCATCTCCTGAGTCAAAGGGCTGCAGGGCTGGTAGCTAAAATTCCTTGCAGGTGTAAAACTGGAATTACCGTGAAATAAAAGCTTTCCAGGCTGTACAGTAAACTTGTAATTACATCCTGTTTATCTATACATAACAACACAAAGAGATAACAATAAAAAAAATAAGCCTGCGTGAACCCTGTATACTCCTGGTTGTGCAAGTCCATCAAAGTATAAACAGCAGTGTATCTACCAAATTGTTCCTTATGAAAAATTCTCTGATGAATAAAGAGAACAATAAATCACGTGAAAGCTACGTGAGAGAGAACACCTGCAGTGGCTGCCTTTACTTAAAAAGAGTCATTTCATTCTGGAATGCCTCCACATAGGTCCTGAAAAAATGTTAATAGAAATGTGCACGAATCCTGTAGTCTTTCCAAATACCCTGCTTTCTTTCGACCCAGATGTCCAAGGTACACCACCCCATGAGCCCGAGGCCAGGCAGGAGGCAACACCGGACTCTCTGCACTTCCGTTACTGGAGAACTGGCCCCAGCATCACTCTTACTCAGAATGTAGAGAACAAGTGTATCCTAGAAACTCCTCACAGTGTGCTCCCACCCTCCCAACCCTGGCAGCAGGAGGGTGCGGTCCCGGGTACCAGCAGCCTCCACAGACGCTCATGGCAGAACTCCGGCAGGCTCTCCTGGCCCGGCCAGCCCGCCAGCCCCGGCTGCAACTCCAGGCGACCGCCGTCCTGCGGGTCCTTCACACTCATCCACAGCCAGACAGGCTCGGCTGCACCGGGTGGGCTGACACCCATGGACCCGCTGCTCCTCCACCGCGGGACCCAACCCTCTCTCCTCCCTGCCTCCCAGCCACGATGCCAGGCCCAGCACCACCTGGCCCAATGGATGGCTGCTGGGGGCGGAGGCGGAGCCCAGAGGCGGAGGCAGGGGAGGAGCCCGCGGGCGAGGGCGGAGGCCGGGGGAGGGAGGCGGAGCCTAGTGGGAGCAGAGGCGGAGCCTGGGCAGAGCGGAGGAGGAGCCTGCCTGGGTGGGTGGAGGCGGAGCCCACCCCACAACCTTACCTGGCTTCTCCTGGTCTCAGCCTACCTCGATGAAGTAGTCCATTAGCCGAGCTACGATCGCCACCCCCGCGCCCGGGAAGAGGGTTCCCATCGCCAACCCTCACCGCCACCGCCGCCGCCCACCCGCCCCGGGACAAGCTCAACGTTTTCCCTTCTGCAGCTGTATCCATAGCAACGGTGATGCAGCCAAGCTTGAAAAAGGAGGCGCGCACTGCGCCTGCGCTGCGCCTTGCGCAAGCCCCTCACCCGCCTCACCCGAGTAGGTTCTGCCTTCTGGGTCGGGATGCTGTGCACCCTGAAATTTCTAAAATCTTACTATTAATTTTGCACGACAAAAGGATCTTTGAGATAAGTGTACCTCAAAGCATTTCTCTTCTGTTTTCTAACCCCTTGCCTTAGCTACTCTTCTGGGGAAGTAGTTTTTGAAAAGAAGTTAGGCATTTCCATATCTTTCTTTTTGTATTGATGTGACTTGTTTTTGTTTTGCCTATAAATAATGAACCCTGGAATAAACCTGTGCTGCTTCAGCCACTCAAACGATGCCCTGTGTAGTGTGATTTGTTCTCACTACCCACTCAGGTACTGTTCAACTCTGTTGGAAGGCTCTGGCATGCCCAGTCAGGCCTTGAACTCATTCTGTAACTCATAAAAGCCTTGAACTTGCCATCTTCTAGCATCTGTCCCTCAAAATTTCTGGGATTATAGAAATGAAACAGGCCAAACAAAGAAATTGTTTTTATGAAAATGAAAAAAAAAATAAAAACAAAGAAAGCCATATGAAGAGAGGGCAAATAAAGAATGATGGTGCCATAAGTGGTAGAACACTGTGGATCCCCATAAATCAGAGAAGATGAATATTCTTCCCTAGAAGCCCCCAAAGGAGTTACCTCCTGACACATAAATTTCAGAGCTACCCACCAAAATTATGCAATAACCACCTGTTGTTTTAAGCCCTCAAATTTATGACACTTTGTTATAGCAGCTCCAATGCTGGAAAACTAACTTGTAACTATTATGTAATACATCATTAAGAAACAGAATTAAGCCTGGTGGTGATGGCCAATGTCTTTAATTCCAGAATTTGGGAGGCAGAAGTAGGAAGATCTGAGTTCCAAGATAACCATGACTACACAGAGGAACCCTATCTCAAAAATCTGAAATATAAAAAGTGAAAATAAAATAAACTGAGAGAGGGATATAAAATATTTAAAAAAATAGAGATTAGAATCTGGGCATCTTGGTGAAAGCCTATAATTCCAGCAACTCAGGGAGGCAGAGGCAGGCAGAACTCTGAGTTCCAGGCCAGCCTGGTCTACAAAGTAAGACCAGGACAGCCAAGGGTACACACAGAAATCCTGTCTCAATTTTTTTTTTATTTTCCTCTTAAATTGTAAGGTTTGCAAGTACTGGTGGCAACTACCTAATGAGTTACAGGCCAGAATAGGCTACAAAGATCCTGTCTCAAAAGTAAAAGGGAAGAAAGGAAGAAAGGAAGGAAGGAAAGAAAAAAAGCCAGATCACACTAGTACATGGAGCTGGTGTTTTTAAGTTTTAATAAAATGCATTCAAAGTTTTTCAAACATATATTCATAACTAACACAATGGGATTTCTCACTTGGGGGTGTTTAATTACCTAAACTCAATTCTTATCATTTCTTCTACCAATATTCTGCAATTTGGTTAATAAAACAACAATTAACTAAGAAAAATCAGAGTTAAAAATGATCCTATATGCCAGGCAATGCTGGCACACACCTTTAATCCCAGTAGAAAGGCAGATCTCTGAGTTTGAGATCAGTCTTAATTTACAGAGGAATTCCAGTATAGTCAGGACTTCATGGAGAAACCCTGTCTTGGGGAAACAGACAACAAAAACAGAAAAGAAAACCCTGTAAAAATTCTCAAAAGAATACATCATCCACTAGAGTCAACTTGCAGTTCATGATTTGTCACTCAATGATGGAGTTAAATACTCAGAAGAAAAAATAGGAGACCACAGGGAGGAGGGAGACTTTACTTTCTCCTTCTTAACTGTACATTGAATATTACTATACCATTTGTATGTTCAAACACAAAGTTCTTCAAAAACTGTTCCTTTCAATGGCTTCAACTGGCTAACCAGGACATTGGGAAACAGTCCTTCACTCTCTATGACCCTAGATCCTGATAACCCCATCCTGTCACCTTATAGCTGTTTTGCCAGCATGAAACTAAAAACTCATATTTATAGTGACTTAAACATATAATGTTATTAATTATCATGTTAAAAAACATACCAAAACACAAAGCAGCTGTCTAGACCTGCTATAGCCACCCTACTGTTAGTCATTAGGTATCCAAATTCTTTCTAGCTCTTTGCTCTGCTACTCCTACTCAAGATAGCTGCTAGATCTCTAGTCCTTTGCTTGCTTGCTTGGTTTGGGTTTCTCTGTAGGTTTCCTGGCTATCCTGAAACTAGATCTATAGACCAGACTGGCCTTTAATTCAGAGATCCAAATGCCTCTGCCTTGCCTCCCAAACTCTGGGATTAAAGGCCTGAGGCAGCACTACCCAGCTGATCTCCAGTCTCAGGTAAAGAAAAGCTGGGAATACGCACCATCACCTCCTTAGAACATTTTTGAAACATTGAATTTGTCATTCCATTTATATTCAACTAATGTAGACATAGTCACATGATTATAACTATTAAAATTTTAAAGAGAGCTGGAGATGGCTCAGTGATTAAGCGTACTGATTGCTCATCAGGTGGTGCACGCCTTTAATCTCAGCACTTGGGAGACAGAGGTAAGCAGACCTCTGTGAGTATGAGGCCAGAGTTCGAGAACAGCTAGGGCTACACACACAGAGAAACCCTGCCTTGAGGACCCCCTCCCCCCTCCAAAAAGAAGAAAAAAAAGAAAAGAAAAAAGGAATCTAAAAAATTGTTTTAATTTGAAAGCAATCTTTCTCTTCTGCACATCCATGTAACTAGAGAAAAATTAGGACTCATATCACCTATAAGAAGAATATCTATTAGGGAGAGTTGAAGGTCTCTTCAAAGTTCACCAAATACTTTTGCTGTTCCTCTTCTTTCATCCCCTAAGCAATGGTGTACCCCAAAGCCTGGGCCCTGGTCATTTATTTTCCTATCTCTGTGACAACATTCTGAGGACATCTACACAAACCACAGTTCTGTCTCTGCTAATGAATCCCAGATCTTCATGGTTAGTCTCTATTTGCTCTATCTTTTCACACTTCACTTGGATGGCGATGATCACAATTCAGGGCATGATATGACTGTTACCATCTTAATGACAGCAGCTATGACTACCCACAAAAGGGTCAGGGGAACATCATTAGATCCTCAACTGAAATTACAACCACTTCCCTGCACCCTGCCTGTAATTCTGCTAAGTTACACATTACTTTCTTGCTGCCTGACCAAAAAAACTGGCTATTGATAACTGCTAAATAAATCTCTAATCATCACCTGTCTTTACTCCTGGCTCATGTATTTGAACACCCAAATAACAGTTCTATCTTGATTAAAAACAATCATATTTAACATGTCCAAAATTAAATTCATTTATTTCTCCCCTTGCTTGAATTTATATACCAGTTACCCAGGTTAGAATCTTTGTTACTCTCAACCACTTTTCATACTTCAGCCCTCACATTAATTTATCATGAAGCTTTACTAATTTCAGCTTTCTAACTCTAGCATCCACACCATTATTTCCACAGCAAGTACTCCTGAGTTTCCTCACACAGGGCCTTCTGTGTGCAGCTCACTGCCACTTGAGTCACTATTTTGTTAATTCCTGATTCTTAAGAACTCTCATTTTCAAAGCCATAGAAACAGCTCAGCAGGTGCTTGAAGACATGCCTGATGATCTCCCGAAATGCTTTGTAGGAGAGAACATATTCCAAAAAGTCGTCCTCTCACCTCTAGACATATGCCGTGGTGTACATACACACACACACACACACACACACACACACACACAAACAAACACAAATTCAGTCTCAAAATATAGTATTTTGCTTATGGAAGAACATACTTTTGCTTATGTCACCTGCAATATACTGCTTAATAGTTGCAAACCATTTTAAATACTTTTCTAATAAACTGAAGCCAACTGATTTTTAAAATATACAAGACTTCAAGTGAATATTAATGAAAATTAATATAGTTTAATAAAATATATATAATTTTATATCTACATAATCTATAATTTTGCCAGCAAATAATTTTTTGCCTGTGCCATTTCTTAAGACTTAGGACCTTGCACATGTTATAGAAGAGCTCTGTTACTAAACTACATCCCTAGTTATATGGGTTATTTCTAAAACAGTAGAACAAAAAATAAACATGAAGGACAAATCTCAATAAAACTAAAACAAAGTGACAGAGTAAGAAAAGTAAAGGTAATTAAATAAGTAACTTTGTATTTTAGAGACAAATTACACTTCCACCATTATCCATATATAAAGTAAAATGAGGTTTTTTTTTTTTTTTTGGGGGGGGATAATGTATGTGGGTATATGAATAAAGAGAACAGAGGTAGACATGGTGGCTTTTTCCATTACTGTCAACCTTATGTCCTCACAGAAGTTGAAGCACACTGATGCGGCTAAACTATGTGGCCAGGAAGCTCCAGGAGTCTCTGCCTCCCCAGCCCTTGGGTTACAGATGCTTTGAATCACTGAGCCTCGATATTTTTATATGGGTGCTAGGGATTAGGCCCTCATTACATAACAACCACTTACTTTACCAAATGAGCCATCTCACCATGCCCCCAAAATATATAGTTTTAAATAATGAATTCCCAAGCTGTCATAAAAAAATCAGTGATTTTAAAGCTATGTCCTTGTAAATAATAACATTAGCATAAAAAGCACAAAACTGAAAGCAGTAAGTATTCAATAGTAATAAAGTCAATGGGACAGAGATGGAGCTTAGCGGGAAAGGAGGCTGAGCCCGGGGGCGAAGGCGGAGCTCGGGGCGGAGGCAGAGGCGGAGCCCAGGCGGCGCCTGCCCCACAGCCTTACCTGGCTTCTCCGGGTCTCAGCCTATCATGATGAAGTAGTCCACTAGCTAAGCCATGACAGCTGCCACCTCGCCCAGGAAGCGAGTTCCCATTGCTGCCCTCAGCGCCATTGCCCACCTGGCCCGGGCAAGCTCAGCGTTTTTCCCTTCTGCATCTGTAGCCATAGCAACGGCGCTTATGTCATGCTTGACAATGGAGGCGCACACTGCGCCTGCGCTGAGCCTTGCACAAGCCCCTCCCCCGCCCCACCCCAGTAGGTTCTGCCTTCTGGGTCTGGTCACTATGAGGCCTGAAATTTCTGAAATCTTACTATTAATTT
The DNA here is from genome assembly GCA_036365155.1 of Meriones psammophilus. Taxonomy (NCBI): domain Eukaryota; kingdom Metazoa; phylum Chordata; class Mammalia; order Rodentia; family Muridae; genus Meriones; species Meriones psammophilus. The sequence goes on from JAEOAE010002151.1 coordinate 119,564, forward strand.
GACAGGACAAAAGGATCTTTGAGATAAGTGTACCTCAAAGCATTTCTCTCCTGATTTTCAAACTTGTCTTAGCTACTTTTCTATCACTGTGCTAAGATATCATGACCAAGGCTGCTTACAAAAGAAACATTTGTTTGGGTACCTAGAGTTTCAGAGGGTAAGTCCATGTCCATCATGGCAGGGACCATAGTGGCAAACAGGAATGGCAGGCAGAGCACCAGAGAGAACAGTGGCTGTGAGCCTACATCCTGATCTACAAGTATGAGGCAAAGAGCTAACTGAGAATCGTGTGGGATTTTAAAATCTCAAAACCCACCCATGGTAACACACCTCTTCAACAAAACCACACTTCCTAATTTTTCTAAAACAGTTCCACCAAATGGGGATCAAATTTTCAAACATATGAGTCTATTGGGCTCATTTTCATTCAAACAACTACACTCCTCAATAGCTTCCAATGGAGCCAAGAATTAAGATAAAAAACTTGAATGTCCCAAACCATCCCAGGCACTCAGATTCTTGTGCATATTTGTTGTTGTTGCTGCTGTTTTGTTTTTGAGACAGAGTTTCTTATAGTCCAGGTTGACCTTCATTCCTGACCTTCCTGATGCTCCATTTATAGGCTTGTGTTACAACACTTGATATATGAACTTTTTTGTTTGGTTTGTTTTGTTGTTGTTTTGCTTTGCTTTTCAAGAGAGCATTTCCTGCAGCTTTGTCTGGACTGGACTAGGTCTGTAGACCAGGATGGACTTGAACTCACAGAGATACAGTGTGTGCCACTAAGCCAGCTGACCTTTTTTTTTTTGATGGGAGTATTTTTATCTTTTGCTTAGATGAGTGATAAGAGTATTTTACTTGTATGAATATAAGTGTACCACATGTGTACCTTATATGGTAGGAACTTGGCAAAAAAAAAAATTTAAAAAAAGCAGAGAATATTTTGTTTTGTTTTAAGATTTATTATTTATTATGTACATAATGTTGTGTTTGCATGTACACCTGCATGACAGAAGAGGGCGCCAGATTTCATTATAGAATGTTGTGAGCCGCCATGTGGTTCCTGGGAATTGAACTCATGACCTCTGGAAGAGCAGCTAGTGCTCTTAACCTCTAAGCCATCTCTCCATCCCCACAGAAAGTATTTTTCATCACTAAACCATATCTTCAGCCCCTCTGGCTTCCTTTTTAATCTTTATTATTATTATTATTTATTTATTTATTTATTTCTTCTTCCCTATTATATTCCAAACAAATTCACCTTCTTTCATTTCCCCTACTGAACTAAAATGTTCTCAGCTCTGGGCCCTTGAATACATATATTCTTTATCCCTTCTGGGGTGTTAGGTCCCCCTTACTTTTCTTTAGGTTTCATAGTGGATTTTATAGTGAAGTATACATTTCTATGCGTGGTCTATAAGTTTGTTTATGGTGGATTACCCCACAAGAGTGTAAGCTTCTAGAGAAAGAATGATGTTTGCATCAATCACTTTTTGTGTGTTCAGGACATAGCACAGTATTGGGTAACTAATTCACAAACAGTAACTATCTGCGGAAGGACAAATAACCTTTCAAACAGTAAATACCTTTAACAAAGTCTTAATAATCTGATAGTAATACAGAATTCTCACCTAGAGGATGGTAACATGTAGCATTTTATTTGTTAATGTCAGCCATTGTGCTTTCTGTAATAAACTTCTCCTGAAGTCTTTTTTATCTTGTTCTGTTACTGCTGTTAATAGGACAGCCTCCTCTATCCCTGTTGCCTTCTCTGTGTTCTCTTTCATTTATCCCATAACAAGTTACTTCCTTTAAGCTTTAGTGAGCTTTAGCATCTGGCTTTATTATACTCAAAGACTATCTGTATCTGCCTGTTTTGTACAGAAGCTAGGAATACAGCTCGGAGGTAGAACATTGCTTCATATGTATGAGGTAAAGAAAGAGGAGGAGGAGAAAGAAAAGGAACAGGAGAAGCAAAGCATTGCTTTTCTTCGTGCGGATACTCTGCATTAAATACAGGGGTTAACAGTCTATCTTTCTCAGCCTTCCAAACAAGATAGAAATTACAGATACAGCAACAATGCTATTTATTTTGTGTTAGTTTTTAACCTGTTTCCTCTCCTGACATTCACTGTTTACTTGCTTTATACATAGTTGGTTTTATGTACATGTTTATTTTCTGGGAAGAATCTATATTTTCATTAGGTTTTATGAGAGATCAGGTCCTCAGAAAATGTCCTAGGCTTTGCATCCTACCATACTTATCCCTAGGAGACCATATCTGGAAAGCTGATTATGTCCTCTCTGTACATCATTTGATGTTATGATTTCAGGATGCATCTTGAACCTTGTTTTCAACAAAATGTTGTAAACATGCCTTAAGCTTAAGAGGAATTTTGTGCCTCATGGAAAAAAAATAATCATAAAATGTCCTGTCTGAAAAGAGCATCTGAGTTCATTGTACAATGCACTCAGTAACTTTAATTTATTCACTAACATTATTAGTACTGTATGTTGTTTTTCATTACTTTTCTAGAGATCCAAGCATGATGACCCTGGTGTAAGGGACTGTGTACACACTGTTAACTAAGAAAATAAAACCACACATTCAAAACAAGCAACACCTCTAAATATTAATAAGAATTAGGTTTAGATTTATGGCCCAAAATAATTTAGTTGAAATGTGAGGAAGACATTGAGACACCATTATTCAGCAAGCTTTTAGAGTATATGCATGTGTGTGTGTGTGTGTGTGTGTGTGTGTGTGTGTAAATAAGATGAAAGGATGCAGGCATAAACACAACTTAAAGAATTCTTGGGCACACACACAAAAGGTGGAACATCATTAAGCAGGATTTTTTCCTTTCTGTTTTCTTGCCAGGGAGATTTTGAATATGTTCCTTCCCTCCCCTCCCCTTCATTTCCTTCCTTGCTCAGTGTGAATTTACAAACATTGTACTTGAATGGAGACAATTCTGTGAAAGCATTGCCCAAAGGCCCCCTGCTACCTCACTTCTAGACCTTGAACACAAAATGCAGTCTAGCTATTTTTTTTCTTGCACTGGTGATTTTTTTTTGGGGGAGGGGTAGACTCCCAGACATGGTGAATTTCTCATCTATCCCTCCCTCCTACCCCAGCTTATTTCCTTTAGCACTTTGGGGAGCACAATGACAGAGGTTCTCCACCCATGCAAACCACAATCATACATGTGCTTTTTAAGATTTTCTAACAAAATTCTTTCAGTATGAGACCTCGACTAAAAAAGAATTGGTTCCATTCTCAGGTGACAATCTCATAAGTGCAACCAGGCTAATAAGTAAAATGTCAAGGTGCTCAGGTGGGTATCCTTGGCACAGTGCCAGTACACTGGCACAGACCCAGGAGCTGAGTGGAACCAAGCCTTCTCCTTTTGGGTTCAGTCCACTTCCTAGTTGAAGCCACCTATGGATAAAAAATAAGAAGTTTGAGGGAATAGGAATGTAGCTCATTTGATATGCGGTAGAGCAGAAGGATCAGAAATTCAAGGTCATCTTATAGCTGTTTAGT